>JAHLJT010009419.1:70845831-70884716 GCA_031308135.1 Acheta domesticus | reverse complement strand
TTTTCTTCTTCTCCACCTATTCTTCCTTTTTCTCCTTGTTGATGTCATCCTTCTTTTCCATCTCGCCGTGCTCTCCTTTTCCTTTCTCTCAAGCTTCTCCTTCCAGACTCAAATGCCTTACAGTTAATCCCTGGCTAGTAAGTCAGGGAATGCTTTTTGGCCTTACCGAGCAATTATAAAGTAATGGCAATTTAAATGGTCCTAATGGGATACCAGATTTACCTTTGCCTTTTACAGTTACAACTCAGTTGCAGCCATGTTTTGTGCTGGATTCGTTTTTCACAATCGCTCGGGCAGGCAGCCGCATCATCAGTGTGCACTATTTAGGTCGGTTTTTCTGCTAGAGAATGGGGTAATGAAAGCGTTGAAAAATAAATCTTTTAATGAAAGACGATAAAATAGTCCCATTTTCATCTCCTATAATTTGCTTCTGTGTACAGGCAACGGTAAGTAGTTCTTCGGTGTGGGTGAATCCGAGGTACAAAAACATGAATTCATGAGAATGGATAAAGTAAGTAATAGAAAAACTATAAATCGTTTGATAGTGGCTAGTAACCGGTGATTACTGTGACAAATCAAATGTCTTTTCGCGGGAAGAAAGTTGATTCCAAGCATAAATGTATCGAATTAGTTAACGAGAAGGGTGAATCACACTTTATGTTGTTCAATATTTATCTGTACATCGTCATTATTATCTTAGTCATTAGAATAAGATCTTGGGAAGACTTAAACCCCCTTGAGTTGGCCTCCTTTCTCCAGAGGGGCAGGGAGAATCTGTAAGCTTCTGCTGTCACCGAGTACGTTTGCCCTTACTGATTTTCTCGGTTTGCTATGATTTTAAAGAATTAAAAACAGGAGCAGCTGGAGATATGCGACGATATCCGAGAAGTAAACTTAACCTTTTCTTACCATCTATTTGCCCCGCACCTTTATATTTTTGTTCAAAATTCACTATCATTGTGTCTCGCTTCCCTCCAGTCTGATCCATGTTCCGGACGTTCTCCAAAGTTCTCTCCTTGGTTCTCCAAGCGAAGGCCCTCTTAAGAATTCGTGCGAAATGAAATTGTTGGTCCTCTACGGGTTTCAAAATCGCGGGCATTCTGTCCACTGTGGAGGCCAGCGCTGTGCTGTGCCGCAGAACAAACGAAGCGCGCCGCGCGAGGAGACGCGGAGAAAAGAACGGTCGCCGCCTAATGGAATATTCATAGCGGCGGAGAGGACGGGAGCTCGAGCGTTGGTGACGACGTGATTCCTCGACCGCGGAGCTTTTCGCAACTTTTTTTTTATGTCCTTGTAGGTCCCACCCCCTATGGAAGACCATTCCACACGACCCTGCGACCGACCGTGCAGTTCTATCTGGCGTAGGTGTTCCTATTGTTGCGTTTTATGACGCGCAGGAACCCAAAATTATTTTGTAATAATGAGTGGTTACTGTTTGCGGAAAAGGTGATGGGAGAGAAAACCCTTAAACCCTTTTTTTTGGGGTGGTGGGCGACAAAAACTGAAAGACACCAAAGGATGAATGAGTGTTATTTTTTTTTAAAGAAATTGCTCCTCTGTTGAAGATGATAAACAAAATTCGTGGAATTAAGAATAACCTAATTTATCTGATAGTGCAGGTTCCATTAAGAAGTAGATGTGACAGGAAAGAGAAGTGCCAGCAAAATTATTATCACCTGCTTCTTATCACCCACTACGCGTAATGTATCTTGCGCATTATGAGTGTTTTTATTCATTTGCCAATAAATACGGGCTGTTGATAGTGTGTCTTAAGTTTTGGTGTAGGTAGAGTATGCCAATTCAGATCGATAGTAGTTCAAGAGAAAGGGAATTCCTCCCACCAAGATTTGCCTCTGTTACAGTCAACTCGGAATCTCCCAAGTCCGCGGAATGTGCACAAGAATTAACAAAATTAACCTAAGTCGAAAATGTTGCCATTAGTAAATGCTATGATGCTATGATAGTGTATGTAATGTCGTTAGTAATGCTATGATGCTATCGATAATACGACTCCATCGCGTATTCTCATGTAGTGGGACTGAATTCATCTGTAAAGCTCAGAACGCGAATGGTATGTATGGTGTGACCATTTTGCATTAAGAAGATCGTGTAAAAAAAATCTCACCAAAAGGATTCTTATTTCCCTTTCTTAGAACGCGAGTTCTCTCGGAATTGATCACGAAGAGAAGCTAATTTAATTGATGAAAGAAGAGCTTTGGATCTGGCAGGATTGCAAGCATAAAATATTTATAAGTTTCGCCAAATAAATGATTGGAATTAGCAAAATTTTAAATCAATATTTCAGTCGGTTAAGTAGCACATTAATCAAAATTCATTAAACAACTTTCAAAAACATTGACAAAATATTGCCGAATATTTCTCTACGCCTTACGTGTTGAAAATCCGTCACTACATTAAGAGTTCAGTATTAATGCTACACATTGGCCACAGCTACGAAATACATGTATTATTTCGCTTATGTTCTTGAACGTTTCAGCAGCTCTTATTTTGTTATTTTGAGCCGCATCAACATCTAGGTTATTAGCGACTAAATAAATACAGCGTTTTACATTTTACAACAGTACGAATATTTACAATATTTGGTTCTATGGATATGGATTCGAAAACATACTGTTCTTATTTTGTTTCTCTCAAAGGAAGCCGTCTTTGCCACCACATCGTACAATTGCGTAATGTGTCATTTGACAGAACCAAATTAATCATTTTCTCTCGGAAATATATTTTCTAGCTCATTAACTTGATCAACGCGTGACGAATGAAATGAATTAAAAGTGTTGCAAATGAGTTTGGGGTAATTTGAGTTGAGAGTATGCTTTCATTAAGCTTTTTCCGGGAATACATACTGCAGAACGATAATAAATGAAAATGACGTTGCTTTTTGTGATTCGTTAATTAACCAGCAGTTAAAAAAATACTTTACCAAGCGATAATCATTGATGGATTCTTAACCGATAAGTGTAAAGGTTCTGTTTCCTCATTTATAGTTTTATGTAATTTCGATATTTATAAATTCTCATTAGTGCATATTTCGTGCTAGGTGAGTGGTCCTTGCAGTATCGTTCAAGGTAGCGAAGGCTTCGCAGTTCCGCGTAGGGCATGGACATGATTTTGCTACTTTTTCACACCTTTCCCCTTGCGATTAGAAATCGCACTCAATTACCACATATTTATTGATACTGCCTTAATGCATTGTAATCTCTCTCCGTGTGAATTTTATAATTCTTCCTTAACGTTAATGGATTATCTAATGGCTGGTCTGATTGTTATTACACTTTTCAAAAAATATTTATTTTTTCTTTTGTGCTTTGAGTCTTCTGCCTTAATTTTTTGTGCATTTTTTGCTTTGTTTTGTTGAATGTTTTGGTCTTGTCATTCATTAGTACTGCGCATGTAATCTTTTTCCTCGTATGCCTACCTCTATTCATTCGCATGCTCTTTTGTTTTCATTCATTCATTTTTCTTTATTTTTATTCCATTTGTTTTTTCTTGCATTTTTTCCCCTGGGGCTTTTTCCAGCTTCGGCGATGCCGATTTCGGCTATTCGCGCCGGGTACCCACTATAAGAATGTCCCTCACGGTGACAATTATTAACCCTTTACACTAGGCCTACATGCGGCCTCCTGGTTTGTAGTCAACAGACGCACAAGACCTTCCGCGACAGCTCACATGCAAGAACGAGAAGGGACAAACAACTGTGACCACGCGGGGACTCGAACCCGCGACCCTACAGCGCGAGGCCCTGAGTCGGCATATGCTCTAGCCACCTCGGCCATCCAGGTCGACTTCTTTCTTCCTTTCTCGCATATTTTCCTTTATATCATTTGTTTCTCATTTCTAATTTCTTTTTTTCGTTTTCATTTCCCTGTGTATTTCCGTTCTTGAGAGCGAGTGACGTTTGCGCTGGCGATCGCGTGCGAGCCGGGGCGTCACCGGTGGCGCGGCGCGGCGCGGCGCGGCGCGGCGCGACGCGGCATGGCGAGCAGCGTCCTTGCGAGCCTTCGTCACGCGCCGCGACGCCGCCGCCGCCGCCGCCGCCGCCACCGCGGCCACCGCTGCGTTTTTGTTGCGGGCGTCGCGCGGCGCCGCGGGGTACCTAACGAGCCGGCGGCGCGCCGCGGCGGCGGGGCGGTGCGGGACGGGGTGGGGCGGGACGGAGCCTTTTTGTGCGGGCGAGAGCCGAGCCGTGCGTGGCTGGGCCGCGGCCGCCGCGAGGGCCTCTCCCACGCCCGGGGAGGTTGCCGTACAAACGGCCAAACGAAACAGCCATACGGTAGTATCGGCCAGAAGAGAACCCATTCAATATCAACTGCTATCGGTACTCGGTTTGAAATGGAGGAATGATGAAAATTTTAATAACTGATTGATGTTGCCCGATACGTCAACTGCTATGATCAGTCGTGATTTTTTTTATGGAGGTAGAGGTGCCTGCGTTCCTACCCTCACTGGATGGTAAGATCCTGCGTCAATCTATCTACTCGTCGTTTGACGGGATATTTCCCCCTCCAGGAATTTCTCCCAGCATGACAACATCCAGGCGGGTTAAACTTTTAGCTCCCGACAGGTTTCCCGACATGTGTGTAGTGTGGAGCAGGTAAGTGTGTAAATATATGCAAGGGAGAAACGTAATAAGGAAGAGGAAGGAAAGAGAATGAAAGATCGTGCGCAATCCGGAGCCCGTTTCTTAGAGTACTGCCTTAGTAGTGTAGAAAATTCGCCTCCTTCGGAAGCCTAAATGCCCACCCTCACCTCGCCCGCCTCACCCGCCTCGCCAGAGTCACTGTAGCGTCAGCGGCAAAGTTGGCTTTGAGCTAAAGGTTTAAACATTGAAAGTATGTAGTTATATGTAATAAAAATGCCATCTTATATTTCATACTGTCGCTTCAGTTGTTGCAACGATTGTGTTCGACCATTGCATTTGCGGATTCGTAGGGTTTCAGAGGATAGAAAATCTTGAAATAATTCACTTGCCTTCTTTCGAAAGGGTAGTAAACCAAGTGTGACCCATGCCGAACATTGCCATTACGAAAGGAGGACTTCAATTCTAAACATGCTTCTGAATGACCCATAATTGTGACAAACTCCAAAATTTATAGTCGTGATTAGATAACGGATGTACGAAGATTTGAGATTCAAAAATAGTCAATGGTCATCATTTTGTTCTGTAGATATCTGTAACACATTTTTTGAATAATGCATCACTATATTTCTGTTAGGCGTAGATACCGATGGTGTGGAAAGCCTTCGGAACTTCGGCTGAGTGGAGCACTTGTGCATTTGAAGAGGGCGTATTTGCGGCTTCCGTAAATTTTCCCTTTCTAGACATCCTGACCATTTGTAATTCGCAGAAAGACTTCCGCTACTTCATGAAAAATTGGAATTAAATTCTCGTTTCTGGAAAAAAAATTAAATGTATGTAATCAGCTGCTAAGAACCCGAGAAGAACTTTCAAATAGAACAAAGTGAGGTAATACATGTAATGCGATTCCAGGAAAGTTGTTGTTCTTTTCACCACTGTGCGTGCTTCAGTATTTGTGCCATTGCCAAATTGTTGCGTTGTTTAATTCCTAGTTATCCTAATGACATTATGCTGTCTGAATGAAATGATCACAAATCGGGGTGAATGGTTTGCGAAGGAAACGTGATAAAATGTGGTAAATACAATAAAGGTAGTGTAGTGTAAGTAGTGAAGTTCGTTAGTGTAGTGAATAAATATAAAAAAATTGTTTGTGTTTTTACACTATTAACACTTAGTTCAGATTAGAATGGAATTCGTATTATTGTATTATTTTAATTTTGTGTATATAACTGTATTGGTAAAGTTTGAAATACTTCTAATGAACGAAAGGCCTTGTTGGGGCATTTCAGCCAAATTAATGTGTTTCACTTTCGTGAATTTCGTTTCAGAAAAAGCTGTTTAAGTCCAAACAGGCAACGTTCTTAAACATTCCCATGAATGTACTTTTGTTTTTCGAAAAATATTTTTAAAACAAACGCATTGCTGTAATATGTTCTTGGAATGGTCGCAAGGTGTGGTTTATTGTCTTAGGTTTGGGCGAAAGGAGATAGCTTGTTAGATAACGAAACTTGAAGTAATATAATCCATTATACGAAGGACGAGACCACGCTAAAAGGCATTCCATTCTTGAGATTGCTGCGGGGATTAGGTTCCGTTCATTATGTAATGGTGGGATCCTCTTGAAAGTATCAAAAGCCAGTGCGAGAGGTCAGCAGTCCTGGTTGGTGACGTGTTTCTTTAGTTGAACTAGTGTCAGTCTTGTCTGTGTATGCTGATATTTTTGTCCGCTTTCATTAGCTGCAATTGAGTTGTCATTGCAGTATTAATAATATTGTTTTAAAAACTTTCAAACCACAACAATTCGTCTCTGACAGAGGGAACATTGTGCCTCAAATATTAATTAAATCTTAAATACCACGGATACGTAGAAATGAAAAATACAGGTAAAAGTTATTATTAATCAACTTAAAACGTTGTATATTGTTACTTCAACTTATCTAACCCATATGGTTCAATAATTTTCCATGCAATTAAAAATAAACCGTCGCTAATTAAATCGACTGATATTTGAGTGGAATGCGACTCGGTAAACAGATAACATGAGATTGGAACAAAAGGTTTACACTCCAGAGATTCTTGTGATTAGAATATTGTTAACGGAAGTGACGAAAGTAACTTACATTGCAACTGTTATAACAATAGGGAAAGAATTGCCCCATTCAAATGACGATAGTGATGACAACTAACATAATTATGACGGTAATAATTACAAGAGTGAAGGACGATTACGACGAAAGTGAAGACAATGAGACCACACTGACTGTATTGAAGACGATGTTAACGAGTTATACATTTCTTTTTTTGGTCGTACTGGCTTAGGTGGCTCAGATTCATCAATTGATGTCATTGCAGGGCCTGCGACCGAGAAGTTCTAGGGTTCTAGTCAGCACGGATTGCAGGACGTAGGCTAGAAAACTAGGCCGAATTCGCTTGCGGTCTGGAGACTGCAGCTCTGATAGTTTTCTGTGGTTTCTCCGATCAACACTAGGCGAATGCCGGAGCAGTACCCTAACAAACGGACCACGGATTATGCGCGATCTTTCCTTTCTCTTTCTTGTCTATTCTCACCCGTTACTCACACGCACTAGACTACCACTCGTGCCGAGAGATCAGTCTGCTGATTAGAGCTTGACCCAGGTAGAGCGGAGCCCCGCTGGCGGGGGATATCTAGCTAGGGAAAAAAACACAAGCCGACGGGTAGGTCGGCGCTGGATCCCCTCATCCAGCGGGGGAAGATCACAGCCCCCACCCGCAGTAAAACATGTACTACACTTACGGGAGCAATGGCATTAGTAGTTGGCGCGCAAATAATCACTAATCAAGCAATCAAACTTTTTTTTGCCGTGTGTGATCCTGACGACGCTATAATGATATCGATGATGTCGACTTTCACTAAGGGGCCATCACCGCCACCTCATGCGATAAAACATGCACTACGTTTACGGGACCAATGAAATTTAGCCTCTGACGTGCCGGGAATCACAGTCTAATCAACGAATCAATCTTTCTTTGTTAGTGATGACCTGATGACGCTTAATGATATCGATGATGAGTGTCACTAAGGACAATCCTGAGCGTCTCCGAATTCGGTAGCGTCGGCGCCCGTGGTGCTGCGTCGCCCAGTAGCCAGCCAGCGCGTGCCGCCTGGGGCAGTGGGCCCCGCCGTGGGCTGCGCTTCCTGCCTCTTAAGAGGACGTAATTGCTCCGCCGGGAATCCGCTTTTTTGTCGGGCCGGCTGCCCCTGTTTTTTACCGATGCGTATCAGTTTGCTCGTGAAAGCTGTGCGCATGCTTTTACAAGAGGCACGCCTTCCGAGATAGGACATGCACTTTTACATGCATGCATTTCCAAGTGGTCGTGTACGGGTGCGCTTAATTCGTGTGAGAAAGAAGCAAGTGTTCGGAATATACGAGGCATGCTGTGAAATGTATGCGTGACGTGTTTCGTTATAAAGTCATTTTTCCTGTACTTAATGGGCTGCGTGTGGTATTTCTAACTCCGTGAACCCGCATTTTTGAAGTAGTGTGGGTTTCGTCGTGATAAAGATGTAGACAATTGTTTCTTTATATGGCTGGATTTGAACTAGAAGTGCCGAATAATTTCTTATAATTTTTTGATCTTGGAAATGAGCTTATTTAATCAATAAGGAAGCTATCACTCAATGTCCTAAATTCATTATTATAAGCAAGCAAAACTAATATGTCTCTTAATATGATGTGTTGTCTTGTCACTTTGTGAATGAATAGACTGGGCATTTAGCATTTTCCATTTTATTGATCAATAATCGCTCCAGTATAGTAATGGCAGTTCACTTGATGGCTTTGCATAACTTAAACGTTACGTTAGTACATGTGACAAGACTGTAAATTTCACTCGTTTAAGAAAACCAGTACGATTAGCGCACAAAAACTGGAGGAAACCAGTTCTCTCTGTAGAGAATTTCTGCAGAAACTGGAAACTAGGTACCTCACCACGTGACGAATCAGTGGCGGAAATATCGCTTTCATTCAGATTCGCGTGCGGTGCTCAGTTCCTAGTACTTTCGAATCGGGGGGCGAAAAACTCCGGTTGCGAGCACAGAATTCGTGAATTTGTGCAAAATGAATGTTAAACACAACTGGAAACGGGTCGATAGCGTGAGCCTTGCCTTTTGAATGAGAATACAATTATATTTCAGTATTCTTCTCGTCAAAATCGTCAGGAGATAGAAGTCTAGAAGTAAAATTTTATTTACTTTTGCGAGTGCTCTAGGGATATTTCTAGTTCGTCGAAAATCAATGATTGTGAAACTCTACATTTCAGTGGAGAGTGTGTTGTTATATTAATTTACTGCAATATTGCTTTTGCTTAAAAATATATAATAGTAATGAAAGGCAACAAATCTAATTGCGACATCTCACGATAAACATACGCTACACTTACGGGACTGCCCTTGGCAGTTGACGAGCCCGGAAACGCTAATCAATCAAATCGAATTATTCTAGATATACAGCACTGAACCACGGTAGTACATACGACTCATATCCGTATGTATTGATTTGATTTTTTTTAATTTACTAACGACTTTTGGAAAAGCGCGAGCTAAACCAGTCAAACACGCACTACGCACAACATTTTAGAGTCACCGCCCATCATAGAGCAAATTCCAATGGCGTTGCGTTAATGCATTTGCTCGAGCTGTTTGTCAAAAAAAATCTTAGCGCGCCGCCCCACTTCCCACTGCGGCGCGCTCCGGCCGGGCGCTCGGGCGCGTGCCTCCACGGCAGCGTGCGCGCACGCGGTCTCGCCTCGCCTCGCGACCACGCCCCCCTCGCGCCCCGCCAGGCGGCCCGGGCGAACGACCGTTTCCTCCTGCCCGCGTGTGGGAGGCGAATGCTGCTCGGGCTTCCGGGTGCGTTGGAAGAGAGAGGAAGACTGGTTGAGATATGCGTGAGAGGTTACGTGCTGATTCTTGTCCTTCGTTTCGGATAGACCGTCGGATAGACGTTGTTTCATGTGGCGCTGAAAATTAATTATCCTTTCCTATATTTTTTCGGGGGTACGGTTTATTACACCTTTTGTCTCTCTCGTATACTACTTACCAGGGAAGAATATAGAGAAATTGTTGTAATGTACCATTGAAAAGTGCCTTTTTATTCTGAATTATTTTTGTCCAACGCCCAACATGTGACTCTGATTTCGAAAATGTGGATTTGTTTCGTTTCTCTTCTATGTTCTTATTCTCAGTTATCTCAATTTTCATCTTCTCTCTCACTTTCTCTTTTCGCTTCTTTCCCCTCTTCTCTTTTGTACTTTTCTGGTATCACGGGGCGTGGGGGACCACCTACAGAGAACCTGCACGGACTTTCCTATATAATTAGGGTTAGCTTTAGGGAATTGCATGGGAATTGGCTGTATGATCGTTGGTCCTCTGGTCTGCTACATCTCGGTATTAAAGTGAAATAATCGTCCTTTATTGGTTTTATCATGTGTGTTAATGTGTATAATTGCCATTTCGCGACATCATTCTAATGTTTTTTATCTTTTGTTTCAGGTGAGTTCAGGGTGAACATTGACATAAAGTAGATTCTGCGTGTGGTGAGTTATATATTACCCTTCCTCTACAGCTGGTATATCGAAGGTTACCTACAATGTTCATCGAGAAGCAGCCACACTCCTTTCTTGTACACCAATTCTTGAAGTGTTGTTGCTTGAACCAATGACACATTTCGCTGACTGGCAGTACTGCCAATTTTCCATTGCCAGTGCGATTTAGTACGAGTACGGGTTAGCCAGCAAAATAAAATACTGCGTATGACAGATTCTCACAGAGTTGTGACACCAGGAACATTCCATGTCGAACACCAGTCCTTCAGTTTTTCAGTGCATTAAACAGGTGGTCTTCAAATCATCTGTCGTAATATGCAACTGTTTTAAATTTCTAGTAAATATTATTTCCTCTTGAGGCGCACATTGCTTTTCGGGACCGTAACATTTCATAATAATTAATGTTCTTTATAACTGGAAAAAATAGTTAACATTTTTCATTAACCTTTTCTGTTTACATAAATGTAATTTAAGTTAAAGATACATGTAAAATTTTAGTTTTTAATTTTAATATTTTGAAAATTTGTTTCACACACAAATATTAGTTGGATGTATTTGAGGTCGGTTAGGATAAATCTCGGGAGTATCGTAATTTAATTCCAGAAAGTGTAGATGCTATTTGAAACATTGAAATAGACTATAAATTTTTGATTCACCTACACCTAAACAACAACAACAACAACAAAAACACCGTATTTGCGCTAAGTAAGGCTTTTACTGATGACTTCTCCCCCACTATTACCATAGTTACAGTCCTCAGTTGGCGGTCATGCTTCCGAAGGCGCGGGCAGCCATAGGGGAATGGAAGGGCGACGCATAATAAATAGCCAGCTGAGGGGGGAATAGTGTGCTCCCAAGACTCAGGGGCGATAAGGGCGATGGCGGGTGGCCGCGCTGAGGGAGGGGCCTAGGGGTGACCACGTGACCGCCAAGAAGCGTGCGAGCCCAACACATGCCCTTGCGGGGGAGACTTCGCTGTCTGGTCACCTCGCGTGCGGTCGCACTCTGCTCGCCCAGGGAGGCGGAACGTGCGCTCCACGGGACACCGCGGTGCACTGGGTGTCGGATTACCGGCGCGGTAAATGGCCCTGGTGGAAGGTCCCTGCACTAGCCAAGGGTACCGGAGCAGTGAGCGTCACGGGAGGCAGAGACAGCGCGAAATAACCCCCCAGACCTTGTACATACTTGTAAAACATTGTACAAATCTTGTACGTAGAGCTGGTGTCTTTGAGTCATCTTTTAGCTACTACGACACCACAATAGGCTACTGCTGGGAAATTTCCCTTTCGTCAATATTAATTGTCCTTTGCTTGGCTCTAAGAATCCACGCCCGAAAATCATTCCTGAAAAGTCCAACGCCAATCGTTGCTTTCGGGATCGTTTTCTAGGCGTTACCTCTACAAGATTCAAAATTGCCATCGACCCTCTGAAAAACAGGTGCGATCCCAAATGAACAGTCAAGTGTGATATTCCTTTCTTGCGAAATCTTAAACGTGTTCCCGCCAGCATAGAAAAAACTAGGCGCCCTATAATGTCACTGAGTCCGATACACTCAGCCACAGGCCTGCAGCTCGCGCTACGAAGGACAAACTTTCTCAATCAAGGGATCTCCCTGGGTCACGCGCTCACTGGACACTCGGCGTTCCCTGTCCGTAGTATCATGCGCAAAGGTTCACACGTTGCATACATTACGATGCTACCACAAAATTTGAGCATATTAATGATGACAATGCATTCTCTCGTATGGTAGTTCGTATGGTATATGGTATAACGTATCGTATGGTGTATCAATAAACCGGCGACAGTTCGCATTGCCTGTCCTTTTCCCGCAGAAATGGCTTCACCAGTTCAACTTGCGGGTGAGAAGGTAGTTTTGAATGGCCTTGTGTAGATCAAACCGTGATCAATCTGAACGACAGCCTCTGGTCGCCAGCGCCCGGAGCGAAGAAGACTCTCTCTCGCTGGTCGCTTCCGCATAGCTGACAATCGCGGCGGTCGCGTCCTTTCGTCGCCGCCAACGAAGCCTGCGATCGGAAGACAAACGACGGCGCCGCCACGCAATGGTCCGGCAGCCAATCAGAACGAGGCGGCGACCGGCTTTGTCGCGAGCGCTACGTCAGACCGTGACGTTCTGCTGAATGTGATGCCGCCGCAACCACTTCGCTTGATCCTTCTGCGAAGTCGGCTCATTTGCATGCAGTAATAGAAGGAAATGTGGATCAACTTCTCGAGAGGTAGTGGACGGAGAACAGGTGGGAAAAAGTGTTTGAACACACTGCAACAAATTATTTAATTTTACGTGCCAGCAATGTTGTTCGGTTGACTTCACTACCGTTCCAAATCATATTCTAATATTCTACTGTTAGTATAATGTGATACTTATGAAAATCATTTATATTAATCCCGCTATTAATTTGCAGATTCCGTTAAAATTTTCAATATATAATTCAGTATACCGGGCAACTTGTGCTACGAGTCAGTGGAGCTAGTTGCAGTATTGTTACGTCTCTGCCGTTGCAGTACCTGATGAGACGAGCACACCATTCGTGCTTGCGAAGTCGAAACACTTCGAGATCCGAGAGATTCTTTCGATTGGCAGAAAATAGTTCGAAGGTTCTGAAGTTATGCTTACGATCATTGCCCACCTCGCATATCAAATGCGTGTGACGGCCCCACTGAAAACAAAATTGTAGTTTTATAAGTTAATTTAATAATAAGGAATAATTTTGTGGAAACTTTCGAATTCCGGAAGATATTTCACCTGGAAATCATATTTTTGCTACATTGTTCACATAAGTAAATGAGAGTGTATATTCCATTTCGCATTTGTATATGCCGTGCATTGACGCTGCATAGATATGGAAGCAATCTGAATGTTTAGAAAAGAGGAGGGGTTAATTCGAAACTCGAATGACCAAAAATCGGGGAGACTTACTGGGAAAAATCCTTTTTTATTGCCAACAGTTTACCATATGCTGCCTGCAGGATGATAGCGAAAAACAACCCAAACAGGTATTGAGTTTGCTCTTGCCTCGTGACCGTTTATTACGTAACTGCATACTCAATTAACTTAATCCGAAAACAGTTCAATTTGGAATTTCCCTGTTTTCATCAAACACGTTCATTCCAAATATGCCATCGTTGTTGAGAGTTTTAGATTTATTTTCTATGTAGTTTTCGCTTGTGAAATATGTTTCAGGACTCGAGTGGCCTACCCTGATAGCCCAGTCAATTTAGACGAACAACTGGTGATAAAAGGAAAAAAATCCCGGAATTTTGAAACTAGACATGATTATTTGATGGTACCTACAGCACTACTAATAATTCTGAGATGCGGGAGTGCGTCGGGTGAGGGATAGGGCGTTTAAAGGTGTTGTTGTTGTTGTACATATGTATCTATCAATCAGTCCTACCGAAACTTATGCTCAGTACAAAGTTAAGTAGATAAAAATTTCTACAAAAAGTTTCTGTTAGGTTTTGTTGTACAGTTAACCCTTTTCAAGTTATGCTAACGTTATGGGACATTTTAGATTCATTTTTCCCAACGTAGTGTCCGGTTGTAGATTTTTTTTTCCTGATTCGAGCGCCCCACCCTTCGTTATGCGTCACGGCATAGTGTTTGCGACGAGTCGGGAGCTGCCGGCGCGGAGGGCGAAAAGTGGGTCATGCGCCATACGCGTGATGCCAGAGCCGGGAATACGCCTGAGTCACGCGGCAGGTGAGGAGGTGCGTGGCTTCGCAGCCGCCCGGGATGCGCGCGTGGCCTCGGGGGGTGGGGGGAGGGGAAGGGGCGCCCTGCTAACGAAGCCCAAGTGCGCTGCAAGGCGACCGGCTCAAGGGGCGCGCTCTATCCTCGAAGACCTCCTTCTTCGCTGCGGGCATTTCGCACTTGGGCGTTACCTGTTTAGAGGGAGAGGGTGATGGGCCGTGAAAGTGGAAGAGTAAAGTGCCGTGAGAGGGAGAGTTATGTGGCGCCTGCGATGTAGTGGAAATATTTGCGGAAATGTGACGAAATTTGGTAGAAGGGGAACGGTAAGCTGGGAAGTCGTTTTATTTAACTTTATAAACCCTACAGAAAAAACTAGTATACTCCGAAGTTCTGAAATCAAGAGGTGACCCATTGCTTTTATTTGTTAAAAGAGATCATGAAAATTGTCATTTTCATGAATTTATAACTACAAGACAAGGCATTTTCCTATTTACACTAGTTCATGATTTACCGACTTTTCCGTACTAATATGGAAAGGAGAACTAGTGATATACCAATTTCTCTGTTACCAGTTCCATAGCGAGGCATTTCTAGAGAAGCGTAGACAAACGAATATTAACAATCAGTTGACGGAGACCCATCAGTTAATATTTGTGTCATCTCACGTATGCAATACGCGAAATTTGTGAATTTAATTTTACGATGTTTGTAGTGTGTACATAAATAAGTTAATGTTAAATACCAAACTTTCGCCCTACAATATCTTCAAAAAGCTGGCGTTCTATTACGCCGAGTTGGGGAAGGACGTAAGATCTCCTTACTATGTGTAAAATTTGAAAATCATTTTTACTATTCCGTTGACATCAAATGTTGACACTTTTAGTTTCGGGGTATCATAACTTAAGTGTTTGTGTTTCAGGAATAATAAATTTGAGTGAAATTTTGTTTCATCTCCTCAAGGATACTATCAATTTCAGCCCGGAAACATCTTCTACTGTTTCAGTTCCATTACATTATTCGCTCTTCCAAGAAGTTGCTTATTCATGGCACTTTTAGCATAACTCGTGTTAAAACCATATTGGTTTCCTTACCCGAAAACCTGCTGTAATCATTTACTACGTCCATTTCTCCCGCCCTCGGAGTCGTTTCCGACTTTTTGCTGATCTCATCTAATGGGGCAGCGTAGGGGGAGTTCTCACTGCAGCCAATGGGCGACCAGGACGTCATCGTCTGCCGGTTTATAGGGTCGTTTCTGTGATTTACATTCGAGGGGAGGAGGAAGCTGTGTGGCCTCTACTTCTCTGCTGCCAACTTCTCTCGCCCTCGGCCTTCAGAACTGCCATTTTGAGATGTTGTGCTGATTGTTTCCTAGTGTCGTAAAATAAACGTTTTTCATATGACGTTCTTTGATTGAAAAACGCTTTGAGTGAAAATAATTGCCTATTTGTCTGAAAGAAGAAGAGGAAAAAATAATCTTGATATCATCGCTTCAAAGACAAAGAATGTTTAAACCAAACATTCTCAAATTACGACTAATAAAGGAATGTCAGTTTGGGCTGTTTGATCGCCATTTTCCGTTTATGTTTACTATCCTCTTGAAGCCTTGATTGGTCATTTCAAGGCCATGAAACACCACGCCAGTATTAGTCGAAAGCACATTACAGTAGCAGTTTTCGTCATCTGATGTTCTCAGAACATCCGTTTATCAGAACATCTCTGTTTTGATAAAAATCGGAGTATTTAACAAACGAAACAGGGAGCGGTATCACTGTGTGTCTGAAGTGGGGCGTTACGTATTATTCTCGTCTACCCAGAAACACGCGAATGTTACGACCTTGATTCTAGTATCTGATTCAAGGAACTGCATGAACAACTAGGGTATTGTTATCTCATTTCTACTGCGGAGTCGTGACATGACTATTTGGATGTTTACTCTCCGAGAATCACCAACTACACATTTTTCACGTCCTTTCGCATGGCTATCTTCAAGGCGCCTTCGTTTCCGATGGTAATCGCTGCTCTGGAATAACGGCACGGCGGTAGATTGTAGATTGGTTTCGCGTAGAATGAAATACATGCTTTGTTTCCCGTAGGCCGAGTTTAACCCACTTCGGAGCCTCATAACGCAAAGTTAAATGCAGTGCTTCCCGAACAGCGTTCACAGAACACATTTTTCTCAACTAATGTGTACGACAGTGTTGTCAAGGTCTATGCCACGAAGCAGGAGTCCGTGGCACGAGTGCCACGGGGTTACTAATAGTTTCCTTTCCCGACGCTAGTTGCGCAGAGAAGTTCGTGGCATGCTACGGCGCCACGACGCGTGCCGCTACCACCAGTAGAAGACCTTGACACCACTGGTGTAATGAGCTACTGCGGCGGTCATTACACCCAACTTCCAAGATCTGCGATAGTATAGTATAAACATCAAAAATATTAATTTTACCAAATTTCCTCATTCTAGTTGTCTACGTTTTGATTGTGAAATGTGTTGGGTTATATATTATTTTATTGAAAATTAAATTGTCACTTGTTTAACGAAAATCACACTGGGCGGGGTCAAAATTAAGTTTCGGTGAGCAAACAGCTTTTAATTATGTAACATTATTTTAAAGTATCGCCAAAATGTGATATTTTCAAAATGTGATACAAAGAGTTCACACAATGTTCAGGAATAAAATAGAATAATGCATTTTAATACGGTAAACGGGTATTTGCTATTTTAGTAAGACAAAAATATCGTTATAAGCCACATGCCTAAAATGTTTAAGTTCTAACTTTTGGAGAATAACTAATGGCTCATAGGAAATAGCGAGTACTTACGAAACCGGCATTTGTACTACGAGTATAATGTTAAAATTGGAGCATGATCGAGTGCTTTGACCAACTTGCAAATTCTCATTAAAACTCCACAACGCGTCGTTCGGACTATAGGGACGGCATAACTGTTGGGAGGTTGCGAAGATCTCGAAGGTTGTTGGTCTTTCTCGTTGAATCATTTTTGTATCCAAATACATCTTCACATTCACAAATGACCGTTGCAAATCGAAATGTTACGAGTCCAAAACACCCTTACATGATTCTGCACGACGGAACTCGGAACTACCGATACTAAAGACATCGTAATAGAAATGCTCAGGATGTTAGGAAGTAAAGCCATGCACGCTCTGTTTTCATTAGCTGAACTGTCGGGAGACGCGCAATGCTAAACCGTCAGAGTGACAGCGTGGCCTCGGGGCTGCGAGACAGCGAGGGGTTCCGGTGGCTGCTGCTTGTATTGTTGGCGGGCGCTGTTGGCATTCGCGCGATGCCGTGGGTGGTGCTCGCCGCATAAGGGGATGGGGATCAATCGTGCGTGAATGACGGCTGACGTGTCGACGCGCGACGCGTTCGGTTTGCGTTTCTCCGCCAACGCGACTTGCCTTTCGCCTGCGCTTCTGTTCGCGATCTGGGCCTCCAGTAGCGCAGTGGCCATCGCCGATCCGGAGTAGTTCTGTTTCCGGTCGCGCTGTTTGAAACCAGGGTGGCCACCTTCTGGAAAGCGAAAAAAACAAACGGGGATTTTCATTGCTCTGGAAAGGTCAAGAAAAAATCACGGTATTTGTAGAAGAATCAGTAATACTCGGGAATAATTCTGAGAGAGCTATAAAACTTAATATTATTTCTTGAAAACAAGAATAGTTTTATTTTTTGGTCCATTTTTGTTGCGAAGATTATGTTAATTTGAAGATTATTCTGGTGAAATCGAACCGCTGCCCAATTAGTATCGCGTCGCCTTTAATATTTTTTAAAGTGTGAAATTATAAATTTTATCAGATAATATTTTCAAAAATTTCCGGGAAAATGAATTTTTCTGGTATATTTGAACGTAGGAGTATTTTGGTTCCCGCACGGAAGAAATAAATGTACGGAGTTGTATACATGCAAGCTTCAACGTAACCCGCGATTATTAAAATCTTCTTTTTCTGACTAAAGGTCCTGGTTTTTAAGTTATCAATAAAGCTGAGCAACGTAATATTGATTGGTGATTTTTAAAATAGAATGATACCATTTCGACTTTTCATAAAATGTTGAAAATCTCTCCCGTTACCCTCCTCCCTCTCTCTCCTTCGCTTTCCCTTTCCTCTCTCCACGTCCCCCTTCTTTCATTGCTTTCTCTGGCGAGAACACCATATTCATAATCTTACTCACTCCGCCGTCGACTCAGCCTTTAATGATCGAATTCACTTCCGCCGGCGTGATAGCGGCCCCCCACACTGCAAGCTCTCTGGCGTCTTCTATAGTTTCGCTCCGTGTTCCCCGGGGCGCCACGCCGCCACCCTGGAGCTGACGCAGGCTGCGCATGATCTGTGTCTGCATCTGCGCGCAATTCACTTCTCGCACACCCCTCGCTGGGGAGGGGGAGGCGATCGCTCAAATTGGATTAAAGGAGCTCTGTGCCGCCGCCGACGCCCCGGGGCGCGCCCGGGGCCACTTGCGTAACGGGCGGTGGCGGCGGCGGAGACTTCAACGCCGCGCCCCTTATATAGCATAACCGCATAATGGCCGTTACTCCCCCTAACAGCCCGTAGCAATTGGCGCAAAAAAGCACTTACGACTGCGTTGAGGAAGCGTAAGTGTGCTACGTTAATTTGCGCTATTCGATCTCCCGCTTACGATTTGTTCTTTCAGTTCGAATGCCGGATACTTGTCATTGCTTGCGGAGAATTCATCGTAGAATCCAAAAGCGAAAGTACAAATAAAAAAATCACAATGAGTGGTAAATCTATTAACGTTTTCTTCCGTTCTTGAAATATGGTTAATGGAGGGGATATAGATATTTATGTGTTAATATTTACGGCTGCTTGTGAACATTCTTGAATTTTTTTTTTTTTTGAAATTACTATTTTTAAACAAATTAGAGTGCACGTCTGAAGGATCTGTAGTCAGGTGGATCTAGCTCAACCACTGCGATTGACCGATTGCGATGTCTACATTTCATTATTTTTATGAAAATACGATTTATTTATTTATTTATTTATTTTTTGTCAAAAAAACAGTAAAAACTGTATATGACGTGTGGGGAAAGAAATTTATCAGACGTTAACGGCTGCTTCCAAAAATGCAAAAAACAAAACAAAACAACCGAGAATAATGTCCTTTCCTACTAAAAAGGCCCATAGCGCTTTGCGCAAAAAATCAGTTGTGACTGCGACGAAAAAGCATAAACTTTGCACGCAGATGTATTTAACCTCCCTGCCTACTTTCTTCAAAAACTCGCATGTTTCATTAAGACGGATGCTTTCATTCTGACGTTCTGGTAATGACACAAATTTTCTTATCACCCCTGCAAAATACATACGCATAATTTTGCGTAAGCATACTTTTTAAAGAACAGTGAGGTTAGACTTTCTTGTAGGTAGAGGGCATCCACAGATGGATTAAAACTATTCGCAGCGATTAAGTCTGAATTCATCCAGGAAGAAAGTTAATGCGTGCTCGAATGTTTGCAATTCCAGTTGAGTTGAGTGGATTCTATCGTTTGAGCACCAATATTAGAGATGATTTTGTATTGCTGCCAGTGCCAGTTTCCTGTTTCATTCTCTTAGACGTTTGATCTCGTTTTTCATTCTTTCCTAAAGCTTTGCAGATACTTCAGCTCCAGTAGCCATACACGGCGTAACTGAACAATTTACTTTACTGTCTTTAGCAGTCCCTGTCAATTGGCGCAAAAAGATGTTGAGACTGTATTCAGGAAGCGGACTGTATTCAGGGAGTAAGTGTTGCACATGATTTCTTCCATATTTGATTGATTCTACCTTTTTCCGATTACTGGCTTTATCAAAAATAATGCATATTTTTCGCTACAGTTCTTTTTCTGTTCATTCACGAGGGAATTTATTTCGAAATTTAAGTATGGCTGTTCCTTGTTGTGTTGAAGGATGGCCTTTCATCACAAACCATTTGGATTGTATTAGAGTGGGCGTTTATGCCAGCTGTAATGATGTTGCAGAGTGCCTTCTTGCACTTTAAACTTACGTATTCGGTCTCTAATTTTCATTCTGTGCGTGAAATCACAGCAGTGAATTGTGCATCCGTTTATGGCGTAACCGCATAATGACTGTTACTGTCCCTAACTGCCCGTAGCAGTAGGAGCAAAAAAGCTTTTGTGACTGGAACCGTAAGAACATTACACGCAAATTCATGCGATTGAATATCTCGCGTGAAATCGCTTGCGTGTCAAAAATCAGGGAATTTTTGTCTTGCCTTCATTGCAGTTCATTAGAAATGGATGGAGATAGCAATATGTTGGATGCAGCAGCAAAAATGCTGAAGAAAATCACTCAAAATATTTTTCCAAAACGTATCGCTCACACTTCTCAAGAACAACAGATAACATACTATTGTATAACAAGGCAACAAATTAAATATTTTACCAAAAAACTGTCTTCGTGCATACTACAATAACGCAGTATAGATGTATACAGTACATGAGTTCTTTACGTTCCAATTATACCAACAAAGTTGCTGTTCCATCATGCAAAACTTGAGTAGAAAATATGTAATGGCGGGAGGCTTCATGCTTAAAACCTTATTGTCGCGTGACGTCAGCTGCGACGTAAGCAGTGACGCACTGAGTGTGAGAATTCAATCGATATGTACTGTAAGAGAATAGACGGAATAACACCATCTAATATTCGCATTTTTCAATGAAAATCGACACTTCTGTTTTTTTTTGGAATTGGGTATTGGTCCAGGGTATTTAACGAAACCTTAGACTCCTCTCGAAAAGCCCGGAGGATGCATAGTTTTCTTTCAGTTTCTGCGCCTATTCGAAATTAGTAATACATATAGATAGTCCCGATCTTTTCCACATGAGTGGCACCACATTCCTTCATCTCCCGCTTAGCTGACTGCTCCTCCGTCCGACGATGTGAGAGACTTCACTGACGGCTTAATTGTTACACAACCCGCCATTACGGCGCTCTTTATGTTAACGATAATTCCCTTTTATTTCTATTTGTCTCTTCTGTGGAGGGAAATTATTCAAATGCAGGCGTCCAGTCGCCGTTAGAGCGATGCCTTGAGCGAACTCTGCACAACAGCACGTGAGTTAGAGAGGGCTGGAGGTGGAGAGGCGGGAAGCGCAGCTGAGAGGGAAAGGCGCGTGGGCTTCCGGTGGCGGCACGGCGCGGCGTCCTCCAGGCGCTGAAAGTGTACGGAAGGCGGCGGGCTGTGCTCTCGAGGGGCGTGGTGCTTCCAGCGCACTTGGCTTTCCCTCCCTCCCTCCCCTTCCTCGCTCTCTCTCTCCCTTCCTCCCTCACTCCCTTCCTCTCTCTCTCCCTTCCTACCTCACTCCCTTCCTCTCTCTCTCCCTTCCTCTCTCCCTCCATCTCCCTCCCCCTCTCCGTCTCTCCCTCCCTTCCTCCCTCTCCCTCTCTCCCTCCCTCCCTCCTTCTGTTCAAAATTCAAGTTCAAAATTATCGAACTAATAATCGATATCTATTGTGCCTGTGCGGAACTCGAAACTGCGCATGTACAGAGACTCAAAAGTCATACATTAGATACTAAAAGACTTCACCGGATTATCGTTTTCCAAAAGTTTGTATTATACTAGTATGGGTATCGTATTATTACGTATCTACCAGCGTGCACATTGAGTTTGGCTAATTTCGAAAACGAAAGTACGTACACCTTCACAAGTGCAATGACCACGCCCATGTTTCTTTCGAAGTTGTGAGTTTAGGGAGCAGCTCTGCTGCTCTACCTCAGCTTCCCGCTCTCGCTGCGCCCGAGGTGCTAACGTCTTTCGCTGACGAGAGCGCTTCAGGCGGAATATTTGCCAAGGACGCTCGTGCGCTTCGGGCAACACTGACACGCGTCGATCGCTGGATGTTACACAATTTTGCGGAGAAACTCGTTTGCGTGAATCGGTGGAGGAGAACCACTGTCACTTTTCCCCGCCTGTCATTTTCGCACTCGCATTAATACAAGGCGGGATGTTAATTGTTCGTAATCCGTTTTAGGTAACCGCTGAGGAAACACCGGTTTTGGCGTAAAGAAATGTTTGTTTTTTGTTGCGTCCACTGCATGTACAGTTTTTGGAGATACAACCGTTGGTAATATTTCGAAATGCACATAGAATGAAGGCTGCACTGCATGACGCGTCCGTCGAACTCGGTTCGCATAGTAATTTCACATTTGTGTGAACTTTTTTAAAGATGATTGAAATTACAAGAGAAATGACAAGAAAATTGATAATCTCATTTTTTAATCATACCTCAATTTTAATGTCGGTCTTTTTGCTTAGTACGTACATTCACATTCTGTTGTGGGTGTGTTTTCTCTGAGTTCCTATTATATCACGGAACTTAATATCAATTCGTGATTTCTTCATCTCGCTTTGATATTGTCTGTTTTGTTTTTGCCATAAAACCGTTACGAATTGCTCGGCCACAAATGATCCTATGCTTTGGTTTTATGAAGTGCGTCCTTAAATGGTCCTCTTGTTTGTGCAAGTTAAACCCTCTGTTTTGCGACACCGATCGTGTTTCTCTCTCCAGTTATCTGAATTTATCTCTCTTCTTCCCTTAGTCTCCCCCTCCTTTCCTAACCGCGCTACCTCGAGTTCCATTCCCAAACCCGTGTTTTCGCGGAAGTGCTTTTCGGCGAGTCTTTCCTCGAGATACGTTTAAAGTGCTGCTCTGGCATCCGCCTAGAACTAATGGTGAATAAATTAATGGAAACAACCGATCAGACCGGCCAACTCTGATCCAGTCATTGGCATCTTCCGACCCAGCTACGTAACAGGTGTAGAAAATCTGCTACCGGACTTTAATAAAGGACCTCCCAATCTTCGAAGAGGCTTCAGATATAGTATACATACGCTGCTAACACACATTACTTTCCGTGTTTCGTTTGTATAAAAGCGCCTTCTTGCGCCGAGCCGCCCCTTCCCCCGTCCTCGCAACGGAGGAATGAGGGCGGTCCCCCCAACGGAGGAATGAGGACCCCCCCCCCCCCCAAACAATGTTCCACAGTGTCCCCTGCTGTCCTCGCCCAAATGCCCGGCTGGTTTTGCGCGGATTAAACTCTCCCTTCTCGCGCCTCGACTCCCCTGCTCGCGGCTGAGGACTGAGGACGCGGCGCCGCTGGCGGTTTTATGCGCTCGTATTTCGGCGGCGTTGCATTATCCACCGCCTGCGGTCGGCGCCCCGCCCCCTTCCCGGCGGGGCCCTTCGCGCGTCGGCGGCGCCCCCTGGTGCGCCTCGGCGTGGCAATCTGGCGCGAGCCGCCCGCCGAGTGGGAGACTCCGTAAACGCCGCGGTTGGTGCCGGAATGTTGGTTTATTGCTGATGCCCCCGGCATTAAAACAGATGCGCTCTGAAAGGACAGCCATTATGAGAGGTTTGAGAATGTTATGTTCTGTGAGCAGGGTTGATAGTGTGATTTTGGAGCTTCTCGTAGTTGTGTGCTAGCTGTGGTGTCTATGTTTTTGATCAGCATTGTATTTCGTCTTCAGACCTTCACTTACATTGTGTATGTATTTTATATCCGTTGTGTATGTAACTCAGCGAGCCAGTGAGAGGTAAGTTAATTAGTACACGGCGATTAGTAATGTGGGATAGAATCTACTAGTTATTTATTGGTCAGGGGATTTTAGAACAGTGTTACGGTAGATTTTGTTTTTTCTTCCAAACTTACATTTGGTATCTTCAACCAAAATATATTTTTTTTTAACTTAGCTCGTATTGTAAGGATTGAGAGAGAATATCTTTATAAAAATGAATAAAGTTTTTTAAAATCGTAATATTATCGTAATATTATTGTACTATTATTAATTAGATATATTTTGTCACATTCCAAATCAGATAATGATATGATAAAATAACGGGATGATTAATCTTAAGTGTATCGTTAGTCCACTGAATCATAACTTGATTTCAAGATCGCCATGTAATGGTCATACTTCAACATCTCCTGACTTGGCTTTCTGGACTTTGAGAATAAGGGTATTGGTATGCACAGTGTGATTAATATCTTGAGATAGTCTATGGCGAATTGGAATCTTCTGAATATGAGTTCCAAAGATTTTTGAAAGTCATTGACAAGTCTTCCTCTTTCTCTCTCTCCTCTCTCTCGCTGTCTCTCTCTCTCTCCTCTCGCCCTCGTTCTCTTCTTCAGTCCCACTTTCTCCGTCTCTCTCACTCTTTGTTCTCCCCACTTTCTCTTCCCCGATATCAAAATATGTATGATCTCATGAGGTGGCTGTGGAGGTTTTCTGTCTTCATCGGCAATTCGCAGCGATCTCTCTCTCTCTCGCCGCCCCTCCCCTGCCGAGGTCTGCGCGGCGCCGCAAGGCCTGCTGTTGACTCAGCTGCAAGAGAAGCCTGGAGCGCTAGGGCAACCTGCCACCGCGTCACCCTCACCCTCAGACTCCGGCTCGTTCAATATTACGCCCTAACGCTCCTTGTCTTGCCTCTATTTTCCTACGGTTCTTCTGATATCATGTGCACTCCTTTACTGTGGAGTAACCAAAACATGGCTTTCTGTTTTCTTTACGTTTCCTTTATCCTCGGCTTCTTATTTTTTATTTACTTTTTCTAATTTCGTTATCTTTTTTCCGGATTCCACCCCTCTTCTTTCATCCTCCACCTTCTTCCTGTACTCTCGTTCTTTCCTTTTTTCTTCCCTTATCTCTCTCTTTTTTCTTCTCCATTTCCTTCCTTTGCCTCTCTTCTTGTTCCATTGTTTCTCTCATTGATGCTGTTTTTCGTCCGATTACTGTCGTACACAATATTTTTGTTCCTTCTCTTGTATCCTCTGCCTTCCGGATTCTTATTTTCAGAGACGTTTATTTTTCTTCTCTGCTTCAGAGGATATTTGAAATGTTTGATTGTCAGTTCGTTTGGCGATGTCTTTCTGTCACAGTAGACGAAAGATTTCCTGACATTTCTTCTTCTGTAAATGATTGTTTGAAAAACATTGAATTCTGAACTGAAATGCGATAGTTCAGTTTCTAAAGGCAGCCTTTCAATGATTTGTCTTCTGTGGAAACTTCGATACACATTCTAATCCTTAAGTTACAAAAGTTAAATTTGTGCGTGTTCTCTAATTGTTGAAGATGACGTGCTCGGCATGTTTCGTATTTTAACAAACTTTGCAGTTGTAATTCTCGGCCAAAACATGAATAGATACATTTGACAATTCTTATGGTCTGAAGTACGTGTACTAGACCTATTTCAGGGCTATGAATTAGGATTTTTTCCTTGTATTTCTTCCTCTCTTCAAAGAACCCTGCTACCCCAATACATAATAACTTCCTTTTCTCATTATTGCTGTAGTTTCAATCCTGTTACATAAGTATGCACGTTTATGCGGCAGGTTACCGCACAAACCGCAGTTTCTGCATTCTGCATGGTGCAGTGATGCACTCTAATCCACCAATCAAATCATTCTTATTGTACTGGGAACGTAAAATATACCTGTTTCAGGCGAATTACGAACGGTCAATTTTCGCCTTACTTCTTCCCCCCTTCAAATGGAGATTTCACGCTTCCCCGTGTTTTTCCTCCCTGGCCGTTTGTATTTCGTCCTGCCAGGTGTTGCCAGTCTGCGCGGCGGGTTTCGCCACCGCAGCTCGTGCATTTTGCATTTGCACGGAGCAGCCTGGCGCTCTCCGTGCCGCCACGGGGAAGCGAGCGCATTGCGAATCGCACTGCGAAGCGAGGCAACGAGGCAGATAACACGCGACATTAATTGGGGCACAGACGAGCAACAGACTCGCAGGGCGGATGTTCCCGCATGGAGGAGACTCTCTGAACCGGAAGGTAATGTTTCCAGTGGGGATTTCTACTTTCTGGGTTTGATCCAATACGGTCTGCAAACCGAAGGGGAAGTGCAGGTGTTAAATGTGATATCGAACGACGTAATGAAGTTTTATATTCCCTTTTGGAGTTCTTTATAAGATGATTTATATCTTTCATGTGGAAAAATAAGTTTTTCTTTTTTTTGTGAGCGTGGATTATTAAGTGTTATAGAAGTCAGTAAAAGGGCTGCAGAGAATCGGCTACAACAATTTTTCGTTTCCGGAGGACGTGAAAGAATATTGGAATATACGAGTGTACGAATGGTGTATGGAATTCGGAATGAATCTTCCTCAATTATTGAACTAACTTAATTATTTTATTTCTTAGACAATTTAATTTATTTCTTGATTCAATATCATTTTGTTAACTTATCCACTTTTCAGTATGTTCAGATCATAGGATGATATACTGCTACAATCCAAAAATGAAAATTTTGAGAAACACGTGTTTAAAGTTTTCGCTGACGATCGAAATACATGTATCACATGCGTGATAATTAATGTATTATAAGCATTACTAAGAGACTTCTTAGGAGTTCTGTTAATATTTGAAATTTTAAATATAAAATAAATCGTAACTCAAAATTCTTAATATATCTCGAAAATTACCTAGTATGTGAACCGAGGTTGCTTTTGGGACAGATAATACTATTTTCTTACAGCAAGGAACTGTATCGCATGTAGTGCAATCGTTTAGAGAGAGTAGTTCTGCATTCCAGCATCTCTTTCTCTAAGCTTTTCGTTCCAGGACAGAAACAGAGCATTTCCACTCATCATTCCTGTGCCATTATGTGGGGTTCTCGGTTCTGAGGAGCCATGCTACGTGCTTTCAGCAATGCAGTTTCTATTATTTTAACTCTGTAATAATTGGTTAAGAAACCTGGCATACCGATCTGCGAAATACCGACCGAATGACTTCACATGGAGCTGCCGAGAAACTATTGTGAGGACTCCGACGGTTGTGTAATAGAACTTTAATGAAAGTTTGTGGAATGTGGAATTCGAGCAGTGTAGGAGTGCTTAGAAAACCACCACTCCAATAGATAACCATTCTCGCCAGTAGGCGGCTTGAA
The DNA here is from genome assembly GCA_031308135.1 of Acheta domesticus. Classification (NCBI taxonomy): domain Eukaryota; kingdom Metazoa; phylum Arthropoda; class Insecta; order Orthoptera; family Gryllidae; genus Acheta; species Acheta domesticus. The sequence continues at coordinate 70,857,906 of JAHLJT010009419.1, read as the reverse complement.
TTGACCGTTGGGAGCTGTAAGAAGGCAGGACGAAGCAACTGAATATAACGGGAGATTTGACGTTGACGAATTTTGAGCAGAATGTTGTTTGCGTAATTTCACGTCTAAGCTGAAAGCTGACGGAAGCAGGTAGCAGCGATTAAGGTGACATATTGGAGGACGCCAACTGAAGGTCTGTGATTTTCTCGGAAGACTAATGACATCTCCGACAGCAGATTGTAATAGCGAGGTGGTAGGAAAATGCGAGATGAATTCGTTTCTCTGTAAGTAACAAGCTGAGATAGGATGAGCTGTCAAAGGGTAGTTGAACAAAATTGATGTTCCTATCGATCGCAGAGATTGCGTCGCAGCAATAAAGATGTAGAGTGGTGTGAAGAAAGAGACACTAACACGAAACCTTATTAGAAAATTAAACTGAGAAAAAAAACATTGGAGCGGAGATAATTAAATTTTTTGTTCTCATTATTGACTCGTTTTCTTTAGTAAAATGATGAATTATAAATATCCATTCCATTCTTACATATTATAGAAAAATTGATGCATACACTCATTCACTCTGAAAAGACTGCGCGCGTGGTTTAATTTTGGAATTCGGTTGTTGTCTGCGCCGTCAGTCGCATTCATTTTCCTTCGACGAATAAATATAACTTAACCAGTTTCGAAGGAATTTTCCAGCTCGACGCGGTGCTGTCAGTTGGGTAGTTGAGACGTTCCTCGTCGAGAGGCGGGTGGTGCCGGGGGCTCCCGGCAGCTTGTTGGCAGAGGCGTGGAGAGACTCCAGCTTCTCATTACCGCCTCGAAGCGAGAGACGCACGTTGAACACGCCCGCCCCCACAGCGTTCCCGCTCTCGCACTCTGCTCGATTCCTTCTCCTCTTTCCTCCTCACATATGCTTTCGTCCCCAACCCACGTCTCCCAGCCCTCTATATCGCCCAAAAGGATGGCCACTTTCTGAAAAACATGGAAAACAAGAAAATAAAAACAGGAAATTTCATTGCTCGAAGGGTCGGAAAATCAGAGAATTTGTAGAAACATTAGAAGTCGGGGAAAATGTTGAGGGGGTAATAGAACTAATATTCCTTAACATTTGAACAGCATTAAAACAACATTTTTGCGCAGGTTTACTTGAGAGAAAATATTGTTAATTTGTTAGTGAAATTAGAAAGCTGACCAATTAGTCAGGATAACTTTAATATTGTCTTTAAGTAGTGTGAAATTACAAATCATCAGGGGAAATAATGCACTAAAATACCGGGAAAAGTCAGGGAATGTTCTTCCAGGAAATGAGTGGCCATCTTCGCCCTCCCCGTACCCTCGATCTCCGCCGTTTTCGCCCCTGCTCCACCTCCGCTCTCGCCCACGATCTCGCCCCGCCTGCCCCTCGCGACGCACTCGCTAGGACTCTTCCTCGTCCCCATCCCCGCCACCGGTTTCGCGTTTGCTGCCATCCCCGACCCCGCCTTCACCATCTCTTCCACTCCCCTCCGCTTACGCTTCATTTTTCCAAAACCTCTGCCTCCACAACCTCCATTAAATGCTGAGACTAACCCCTCACCTCTCTGGAAGCATCTCACATTTCGTCTGACCACTCCTCCTCACTGTTCCATGTCCCCACTCGCTCCTTTGATTTGTGCGGAGCTCACTCCTTTCACCCTTTATCGGTTACCGCTCACACCCGGGCGCTGCTCGTCGATTCCGCATCCACATCCCCGTTTCTTGTTACCGCCGCTTCTATCCTTGACCCGCCCGCACCTTTGTCCGCTCCTCCGCCCAACACACGCCGTCTTCCCTGGCGCGGTTCGCCCCCGCGCCGCTTCCGCCCGCATCGCCCTCCCGGTGCTGGCGCTCACACGCGCTTCCTGCCGGCGGAAGCGTCTGGCCGCGCGCCTACACAAACGCCTTGGGCCTTCCCCTTGGCTCCGCTTCAGTCGCGTTACTCTCGCGCCCCTAAACATCACCGGCCGACTGCATCACATCTTCGGTCCAGGATCTCGTCCTCCATCCTCCCCGACCAGTGCCTCCTCTGGGCGTCACCACCATTTCCTTGCCGTAGGACTGACTCCCAGATCAGGATGACCACTGCTGGGAAACTGGGAAAACTCAGGGAATTTCATTGCTCTGGGAAAGTCAGGAAATTTGTAAAGACTCGTTAGAAGCCAAACAAACTCTTTAGAGGGTTATAAAACTAAACATTGTTCGTTAAGAACATTAATACAGTATTACAACAATACTTCCTTTTTGTTAAGTTTTTATTTGGTGAGAAAAATTGTTAAATTGCAGTTTGTCACTGCGAAATCAGAGAGCTGACAGATTATTGTCAGGTTAGCTTTAATAATTTCTGTAAATTACAAATCTTATCAGGAAACAAAATGCACTGGGAAAACGCGAAATATCAAGGAAATATGTTCCAGGAAATGAGTGGCTACTTTGCAGCCGTTCATGTTGCTGGTACTACAGTACATGACGGGACTATTGTAAGGCGAGGGTCAGGAAACGTATTCACAAATATTCGCAGGCGGTATCGTAGGCAACACTCACATATGGTATTTTTTATCCAGTTTTGATCAGAGCATAGTCACATTACGAAAGGCAAGTCATGTCACCGCAACCAAAATTCCTGTTCTTTGCTTTCATTTCATTTATTTGTTTCTCTTCAAGTTTTATGACTTTGAGGAATATGTAGAATTAATATATCTATAGTCACGAGGAATCAGATTGAAATACAACCAAATGAATTAGTATCGGCCCCGTGGCCGAAATCGCTAAAGCAGTAGTGCCGTAGTGATCTCCGATCGTGGGATCGCGGGTTCGAGTCCCGCCTCAGGCATGGTTGTATGTGTTCGTCCTTCCGCCCCCTATCATCATCATATCGTTTCATCCTCACACCGGTAACGTTAAATCCAATAGTGGTCACTAATGACCTAGTAGTTGATGAGACCTTAAATAATACGTGTACTAGTGCAATCAAGAGTCCTGCCCAGCAATTAATTTCTTTGAACCATTCGACTTGGAACGTATTTCAACTATACTAATGTCAACATGTTTTTTTTTTCCTTCAAAAAAATCGGTTTTAGAAAAAATGTACTGCAGTTTTCGGAAACATTTTTAAAATTCAATTAACAGAGACCCATTTTCCATCCTATCTAAGCATACTCGCATATTCATTTACTATTGCATCCCAATGCGTTGAATCTTGGCCTTTTCTCAACGAGCACTGGTCAGTGAGCATTATTCCATCTCTCCATCACCAGTCCCTTCTATTCTTCTCCAGCGTTCAACGCCGCCGCCGCCGCCTCCTCCTCCGTCTCGCCAGCGTATCATTGTGCGCTGCTGCTGCCGCGGTCGCTCGGTGTCTCCTGGCTGGGGGCTTCCGAAATAACGCGGCGGTGAGCGCGTGGAGTGAACGCCCGCCCGGCCGCGCGCGCCCGAAATAGGCCGCGCGCTGTGCCAGGGCCGGGGAGCGACCCCCGGCGGCCGCTTCCCCTCCCCCCCTCCCCTCCCCTCCTCTCCCCCCGCCACGCACCCGCCATTCATGAACGCGGCGGCTCGCGCGTGGATCGCTGCTGTACCATATGTCGATTCTAATACGTTCAAGTTCTGTTGCGAATCTACCATCGACAGCAGTGTTGTCTAGGTCGATGCCACCATCGGGGGTCCGTGGCACGAGTGCCACGACGAAATCGCCTCTTCACGCAGTTCAAAATCCCGCCGCAAGAGACAGCGCCATCACTATTGTAAATGTTACTAATAGTTTCCTCTCCCGACGCTAGTGGCGCAAAGAAGCTCATGGCATGGCACGGTGCCGCGAGGCGTGCCACTGCCACCAGTAGGAGGCGTGCCTCTGCCACCATTGATCTATAGTCTAAGAAAGAGGCATTTGGGCTTGGGAAATGAGAAATGAAAGTGAACTTGGCATGTAGATAGGCTTCCATCCCCAGTTGACGTGTGCGTTTTCGAATTGCATAATTTGGATTTCGGAGAAAATGCGTTACAAAAATTCAGTCCTTACGGTCGGTCGCGAAAAGGGCTGTGTCACGTTGTCTGGTGATGTGGTTGGTAGCCAATCGACTGGAACGCTAAATGTTGCTTCAAATCCGGTATAAGCTTACAAATAAGGTTTAAGTGGTTCTCTACCAAACATGTGGACATTATGCGTTACTAATATATCATCCCATTGAGTATCGTTAAGATTTCCTAGATCTCGATGCACCGTGTAAGCTGTAGGCTTTTATGGCTGGAGGTCTAGCGATTTCCATTTCAGCCACGACTTTGGTTTCACTTCTTTCGTAGCACTAGTGACTGTAATAATGGTCAGGTCTGTTGCCACAGTGCCGTCTATAATGGTGAGACAGCTCAATTTTCTTGTCTTCTCGATAGAAATGCTGAAACTTTTCCCTTAAGCCAAGAATTTAAAATTTGGTCACCTACTTCGAACTTCAAAGTTTCAAGGTAGCAAGCTGAACTGAACGCACGAAACCGAATGTGAACTAGGTTCGTTGGGCGGCGAAAGTTCTATTCGAAATTTAGTGTACTCACATATTCAATTCTTCATTGAATGCATACTTTTATTTGTACCTTATTTGACTTTCATGACCAGGAATCAAAATAAAATAAAAATGTAATTTTGCTTCGGTTAATTGATCGTATCCTCCTTACAGCACTTGGGATGACATTTATCCTTGAATAAACTCGTTTCTTCTTCTTCTTCTTCCGTTTTCACATCTTAATCTCGGGCAGTTTTTTCCGCCGAGAAGGAAAACACTTGCGCCGTCGCCCCACGGAGTGTCCAGTGACTCGTCTGCTGGACCACGTGGGAAAGTCTTCGCAGCGCGGGGCGGCGGCGGCGGGAGGCGGTGCTGAGTCACTGATTGAAGTTCGTTCCGCCCCATTAAAGAGAAATCGGAGCGGCATTGTGCCGCGGCGCCATTCATGCTGCGTTGTGATGGATGACGCGGGGGGGGGGATACTTAGCGACCGGTGGTGCGTCGCAACTGAGTACCTCGGAGCCGTGGGTTTGAGGTGATGGTGGCGCCTCTCTTTTGCAGTGAATGGGTGGGAAATTAATTATTTGCCTTGGCTCCCTCCTCTCCGCTGCCGCGAAGGAGAGTGAATCCGGTGGGTCGGAGGAAGGGGACGCTAGTATAGTTGCGTGAAGTGGGAGGTACTACGAACAATTTGAAAGTATTTGTATATACCGGGTGGTTATAATTAACCCTACTTCGTGTATGTCTCTATTTGTAAAACGAGTGATCACACGTACAAGAAGGGTTTGCATAGTATGAACATTGTCAAGAACCTAAGGAATAGAGATAATGACTAATCGACTTTTTGTAAGCACTCGTGATGCCTTTTCTTCACACCATACTCATGTTTTCTGTTCTTCAGACAACGAAGTGTGTTCGATGTGGTGTCCGTCAGTGACGATGGTCTGTAGGCGTGGATGCTGTTCAGTTGAAACATCTGAGATAGCATGCCTGATACCTCTGAGCATTTACTTCTTTTCAGTTTATGATTCACCACCACGCAACATGCGAATGGGCTGGCCATTCATAGAATTCATGAGTGGAATTCACAGTGGACACTTAAAATGAATGTTTCTTAAGTGACAGTTTCTTATTCAGAAGCACTCCTTATTCTGAAATGAGGGGGCAATTGTGACCATTTCATGAGTGACCACATCATGCCAGAACACATATGTTTGTCTTTATATTGTAAATGCATTACTCATGGAAATAATTTTACTACATTAAAGTGTACTTGAAATGAAGAATGTACAATAGAAATAAAGAAAAAAATTAGATAAAAACACACATTAAAGTGATATATAACAAAAAGCAATATAAACTAATAAAACAATATCTGCCATTGCACTACTGACGTAGTACAATAAATACATTTATATTGCAATCGTTGCCTCCCAATTTTAAATTTATTTGCATTTTTAACGTAACTATTAGATAATACAATAATTTGAAAACCGTGTTCTATCTTTGGCACACGAGTTGTGTGAAGAGAGACTACGAAGAGGAGCTGGCCCCTTCTTAAAAAAAAAAGAAGTTATGTATGTACATTCAATTATTTCATTGCCAATCTAGGCTGGCGAACTAAATGTCGGTTCCTGAACTAAGCTCCTACCCTGACATATAATTCGCCTTACAATATAACTAATAACTATTACAAAAGTTTTCTTCTTTTCATAAATAAACAAAATTTTAATTTCCTTTTCCTTGTTTCATCCATTACCATTTCACATAATTTTGGCTCCCTAACCCCCCCCCCCACACACACACACACACACACCACTTAGCCGTCGCAAAGAGGAGTTTCCGTCCCTGGCCGGTCCAGAGCGCAGAGCTCTTGCGGATGCCTTCGCCGGGGCCGGTGCCAAGCGCCGTCCATTCCTCTCGGGACGAGGCTCGGCCTGGCGCCGTGGCGCCACCGCGACACTGTGGTCCGTACACTAAAAGCGCGTGCTCCGAAAAGCTGGGAAGGAAAAGTATTTTTTAGACAGCCACTAGTAAAAAACGTTTACTAATAGGGTATGCAGAGTCTGAAGTGAGACGATGCTCCAATGATATGATAAAATAGTGAATGAAGCAAAAATAAATAATTTCGTCGCATCGGATACTACTGACGTTAATGTAAGAATGTACGCAATTGAGTGGTTTGTTCACTTGAAATAAAATTAATTAGAAGTCAGTAAGGCTGTCTAAAAATAGTGTAGGACACACGTAGTACAAGTGATTTTATTTCGCCCGTAGAATTGTGCCTGTCGGCTGCCGATCTCGTAACGCAACCTTTCTATTCCCAAAGTAAAAAGTCACTTTTAACTCCGGTATCATTAACAACTATTGTATTTGGATTTTGTAGTTATGTTGATGATCTTGTCACATTGCAATTCCGATGGCGCCGATTTTTAAGTAGGCCAGTCTCATAAAATCATAGAGTATATCCATGTGACAATTGGATATCGGAGGTTGTGTGTAAACAAACTTTAAATTCCATTGATCGGTTCACAGTTATTGTCTAAATTTTGAGGATTGACTCCACTTTAATTTCTAAATGATTTTTCCTTCAAGATAGCATGAATACACTGCTCTTATCGCAGTCTCTTATAGTTGTTAGCAGAAAATAACTTGAAGGGCGAAGTGCAGTCACGTGCTTGTTTGATTTTGTACGGAGAGTGACAAAACATTCCAATATTTCGTACTCAACACTGTTCTTTTAGAGTGCTATTTATAAACGTGAGCTAAGGCAGCAAGTGAATTATATATTCGTTAAATAATATTAAGGGATTCAATAATTTATCGTAGTGATAGTTTATTATTTTTTTCTTTGACTTTGCTCTGCTCACTGGAATATGTCAATTTGAATAAATATGACTCCTCAAAATAAAAAAAAATAAAAAAAATGACGCTGATTAATTTTGATAAATTAAAACACTGTTAAAAACAAACCTCTCAGATCCGTCGTATTGAATATTGATGTTTTGTATGTTTACGTGGGGTGACTTTCAAAATCCACAAATTCCGTTTGAAATCGTATTCATATATGCCGCTGACGTATTTTTGTCCCCTTACCTTAATCGTGAACCACTGTACACCGTCTGCGTTAGCGTCTGCCGCGGAGCGGCTGGCGCGGCGCTCGGCGGGACCTTGAACTAAACCTTGGGGGCGCGGTCTCCGGCCGCTGCGTGTGCGTGTGTGCGTGCGTGCGCGCGCACGGGCGCGTTTTAAAGCGGAACGCACGGCGCGTCACGCAGGAAGCTGTGGGAGTTAGCGCCGTCGGATGTATGTGGAAGTTGGCACGAAGCGCCGAGGCGGAGAACCTGCTTGAGAAGGCGTTTCCCATCTGGCGTTTCTCGTAAACCGGGTTTTGTGGGAAGAACGCTTTTCCATTCATTCGTTCATTTGTTAGATACATTTGGGAGAATTTACTGAATGTGTGTAAAACTGTAAAATTAGCAAAACTTGTGTTTGTGGATAGGCGTGTTCAATTTTCGGAGAGTAGGGCTTCAGCTCCATGAGTCCCCTTCCCGCATTGGGTGCGCCACTGTTCGTGTGCGTAAGTTCTACAAAATTACGAATTTACATAAAACATCATTACGATACGGATTTTGCAACAATTCGTGAAGTGTAAATAATGTTTCCGATGACGGTTCCAGAATTCGAACGGGTTTTAAAGGTCATTTTCATATCTTACTTTCGATTGATAACCTTACTCGCGTTTGCTGTTCCGTTTCTTTTCTTGCCGTGCGTGACCTCTCTTCAGTCTCTTCTGTCGGCGCCGTCGTTCAACTTGGCTGTTGCGTGGAAAGGCGTCTGCGTGCACGGTGGGATTGCAGGTTACGGATGGCTGTCGTGGCCAGAAGGCTGTCGTTTTTCTGGAGCCTTTACGAAATCGACTGTTGACAGCAAGTGAAATTGCGAATGGCGAAGCTCGAACCAATTCTGCACATCTGGGGAAAGGCCGATGTCATTCTGGAAGTAAGACAGTTTTGTTTCTCGTGCTATTTAATTTTTTTTTCTGTGAATCAGCATATCAGTCGAATTAATTTATTGCCCTCATTTCCATCGCAGTTTTCTTTAACCGAATGTAGTATAGGTTTGTGTGAAGGAATATCATTTAAGATGTTTATGTAGTCGGCCCTGAAATTGATTAAAGCTGGTGCGAAATGTAAAACTATCGGCAAAGAATTCAGAGCGATGGGATAGTAATGCGTCACTTGAAGTGTTGTGTGTCACGTCGAGTTAGTTTCATCCAGCGATAAGATATTAGATTTATTAATAACCATCAAATATACCTACGCACATATCGTTCAGATCCCACCTTATCTCAAAACCGGAGATCGAAAACATTGAATTGTCGTTAAAGGCATATCTACTTAGAATTGTATATCCAATCCTAGTTACTGACGTAGCTCAATCTCTGACGTGAATTGTGATAACAATAGAGCGCTTTTGTACTAGCCAGTCGTTCAAAAAACGATGCTTTCTTTCAAAGCCGTTAGTGTTATTTTAGTTTGCCACCCTACAAAGAAAATGTTAAAACATCTAACCAGTGTTCGACTTAAATGGTAGCTCAGAGGTATTGCTAACATAGCTTTTCATACTATGTGGACAGATTCTCAGTAACAAGACTAAAAAATGATTAATTTGTGAAATATTAACTATTCAAAATATGCAGCTGAACAAAATCTCGCAAATCTTCTTAAAAAAAGTAGTACGCACGCTGCTCAAAAAGAAAAAATCAAACAAAACAATCTAATTAATTATACATTTTTGTCAAAAGCCGTCTTCAAGAATATTGCAATAGCACAACAATTCTTGGCTTACCAAGATTATCAAAAGTCGCACTGGGTGTCTGAGAGTGGCTGTGTCTGAGATTCAGTGTGCATTCACAACGCGGAGTATGATTACGAGCGGAATAACAATCAAGTATTTGAATTTTGTACTCCAAATTGAAACTTTTTTATTGTTTTTTAATTTTTCCCGCGTTCCAGGGGATGTACCTAAACCATAGACACCTCTCGCATGGCCAATAGCTGCAAGTTTTATTCTTTCCCAATTTCCGCACGCATTGGGAAGTAGCAGTATGGATTATGGAGTTTGAGGACTTTACACTACTTTACAAACCTAAACATTCTTCGGTCAGTCTCTTGTGATTGCGCGCCTGCCGGCGTCGTGTTTGCTGGCCTTTTTTGCACCTGGCACCCCATCCGGCGGGATGTGGCGACCTCGTCGGAGCAGAGACGTATCTACGGTATGCCAGACAGTGGCACGTGCCACGGGCGCCACTCACAAGGGACGATATTTGAAGTATACGCGCTAAACAAATTTGTGGTCAAGGGGGGAAAAGTTCTTAAGTCAAAAATCTCAGTTTCAAGAAAACAAGGATTAGATTATTGAGTCACCGCTTGTTCCTATGCTAAACAGTATTTCTTAATGCTTTTTTTTCTCGTTAAGGAGGCAACATTTGAATAAGGTCGTTTTACTAAAATAAAATGTAGACACTTAACTTGTAGTTTCAGTATTTAACCCAATTTTCGCCAAAAATTGACTTAAGAACTTTTACCTTGTGACCACAGAAATAACATCAACCCTAAGTGAGAACAGAAGTGATCTGTCTGGGGCGCAGATTCTATGCTTGCCATGTCGCCGGATCACCTAGATTCGCCTCTGCGTCGTCGTGTGCGCACGCGGCTGCTGCTGCGGGGGCAGTCGGGCGCGCGCGACGCAAATAGCCGCGGGGCGGACGTCCGTTTAAGCTGGCAAAGCCATTTTCAAAAAACACATTTTCTCTATACCCAGAATTTTGTGCTATTTTTGTGCTTTCCAAATATCCAAAAATTAATTTTTTTTGCTCCAACGGTTTTTCCAAAAATGGGTGGCTTTGCTGGCTTAATGTTAAGCTGGCAAAGCCAATTAGCCAAAACAAATTTTCATTATACACAAAATATTGTGCTATTTTTGTGCTTTTCAAATATATAAACATTAATTTTTTTGCTCTTACCGTTTTTTCGAAAATTTAGAAAAAACGAATTTTCGAAATGCCCGGCAGGCGCAACAACTACGCGTAAGAAAAGTACTCGTAGAAAAAAAACTATCCATCAAAATTAGATTTTCTTGACACAAAAATAACCACAAAACAATTCTCTATCCAACAATGTTGTTTCGAAATATTCAACATTCAATATTCCCTATAAATAATAATAATTCTTTACACTACTGTCAAGAAACAACACAATTCAAGTCATACAATTCCTCATAAAAACTAAACTACTCAATATTTCGCAATGTCCTTTCCCAACAAACAGAACCAAACATTGTTCTAAAAAGTACACACACGCTGATTTTTTTTGCTCTCAACGTTTTTTGCAAAATTCAACAAAACCACTCACGAGTCACCCGGAACAACGCAATCTCGCAGGATAAGAAAATCACTCATCAAGGCAAAACTCTAATTCAAAATCAATTTACCCTCACATAACATCAACCACAATACAATACAATATACAACAATATTGTTTTAACTTTTTTATTTTCGATACTATCAAGAAAAAATTGTACATCCTTTAACTTGGTAACCAAAAACACACCAATGGAGGCACATCAATCCTACTAAATACTAAAATACTCAACATATCGCATTGGCCTTCCCCAACAAACAAAATCAAACTTCATTATAATAAACTACACTTACAATGATTTTTTTGCTCTAACAGTTTTTTGAAAAACTGAACAAAATGACACGTATGTGGCGCAAGATAGGGCACCTCCGCCAAGAACAAAAACAATCTTCGAAGGAAATATATCATTCAAAAATTAAAATGTCTTATCACAGATTGAACAACAATACAATGCACTATGCAAAAGTATTGATTTCAAATCTTTGACTTTCTATACTATCTATAAAAAAATCTAAATCATTACACTGAAAATAAAAAAAAGACGCATGGAGGCAAACAAATCCTAATAAATACTAAACTACTCAACCAATTGCATTGTCCACATCCAAGAATAACAATTAAATGTCGTTCTAATAAACTACACCAACAATGATTTTTTTGCTCTCATGGATTTTTTTAAAATTAAACTCAACTTCGTATGAGTGCACCGGAGTGGCGCGATCTCGGAATAACAAAAACGACGGAAGGAGGAACACATGTCCTAATAAATACTAAACTACTCGACCAATTGCATTGTCCTTTTCAAGAATAACAATGGAAATGTTGTTCTAATAAACTACACCAACAATGATTTTTTTGCTCTCATCGTTCTCTTCAAAATTAAACTCAACATCGTATAAGTGCACGGGAGTGGCGGGAACTCCGGATAACAAAAGCGACGGAGGGAGGCACACATGTCCTAATAAATACTAAACTACTCGACCAATTGCATTGTCCTTTTCAACGAATAACAATGAAATGTTGTTCTAATAAACTACACCAACAATGATTTTTTGCTCTCATCGTTCTTTTCAAAATTAAACTCAACCTCCTATGTGTGCACGGGAGTGGCGGGACCTCCGGATAACAAAAGCGACGAACACATGTCCTAATAAATACCTAAACTA
>JAHLJT010009419.1:70757575-70844831 GCA_031308135.1 Acheta domesticus | reverse complement strand
CAGAGGTCGACCCTCGGGTTAAGTACCCCGGGGGCAGGGCAGGACAAGTCGATGAGACGCGAGGCTGTGGGATGGGACGAAGGGGGTGTTGCAGGGGGGACGTGACAGAGCAGTGCGAAGCGGGGAAAGCCCTTCGCGGCGGGGAGGGGACATGGGGTGGAGAGATCGAGCGGAGCAGAGTGTGATGGAGAGGGGCATGGGTGTGGAGAGAACTAACAGGGAGAAGGCGAGGAAGGGAGGAAATGGGGTGAAGTGATCGAGCGGGGCGAGGCAGGGAAGGACGGGGCGGAGAGGGACGTGATGTTGGAGAAATCGATGGCGAAGCGGGGCACATCCAGGCAGGAAGCAGTGAGTTGGATCGAGTGGGGCGGGGCGGGGCAGGCCAGGTCAGAGCGGGATTCGGGGCTGGAGAGATCAAGCGGGGCGGAACAGGGCTCGAAGCCGGGCAGAGTACGTGCGACTGTGCTGGTGTTTCACTCGCGTTGCCAGCTGCGCTGCAGTCTGCGTCATCTCGCAGCGGAAGCGCCGGGAGATAGTGAGCTTTTTTGCGCGCCACCGGCTTGTTTGAGCGGTAGTTCTTCTCTTCGCTTATGTTGCATTTGCGGAGTAAACGTACAAAAATGGCATTCTGGGAAATTTAGAATTTCTCAAAGAGCATATCAGAATTGCATGATACAGTTTGGTGGATGATGCCTTTGTAATTAAAATCGAAATAGAAGTTTTCACTTTGAATTTAAAAGTGGGCACGGTCGAGTTAAAAACAACTCGCAAATAGCTACGTAACGAGATACAAAACGAGTCCTTCTGTGCTAAGACGTCCAAGAATGTGTAGTTTTGCTTTGTTGGGTATCTTCAGATTCTCAGCAAGATAATTTTGATGAACGTCTGCGAAAGCGCTGTACCCGGCTCAGCTGTCGTGGCGAAGATCCACCGACCTGGCGCACGGCAAGTGTGGAATCCTCTCAAGTGGGTGCAACGCGCGGCGCGGGGTCTGGCGGACCTTGCTGGCAAGCCGATGATCCTCTCTGAACACGGCTCAGCCGCCCCTGCGCGGCGCGGCGCGGCGCTCTCCTGCTCGTGAGTGGCGGGGAGTGCCCGGCGCGATAGGCGCCGATAACCCCAGAGTGCGCTGTCGGCGCGCCGGCGCTCCCGACGCCGCGCCGCCTGAACGCCTCCCGCCGCCTTGAAATAATGCCTCGATTATGCCCCGTCCCCCGTCGTCCCCACCGGCGCGCGCGGGCGCTTCCAGGCGACGTCGTGGTGGCCCTGTTGCCGGTTTTACGCGGCCGAACGACGTACGCCGGACTGGTGTGTTGACGCGTGTCGGACGTAACAATGGTAAATTTTAGCAAAAGATGGATACATCTATACTACGATGCATACACAAAAGGTTTTCGATGTCGATGAAAACATCAACGAAAACATCCATATTTAATATATCGATGTTGTAAATATGATGAAACAAATCGAAGTAAAATGTCCTGGTTCTAATGTGATGCTGATACATAACATGTCAGTATTAATTTAATGTATATTCTGCCTTAAATGTGACTGTCAACTCAATTCTCTAATCCATGTTCTATGTAGTGAAGGTTGAAAATGAAGTTTAACTATTTTGCCACTTTAAAATAATAAAAAAAGGTAAGAACACTGGAGAAAAATTGCGAAAAGCAAACGGTTTCGTGCCGTGTGGGTATCGACAACTGTGATGGTTGTCAATGGCTCTTCATTGCAAGCAATCCACAAATGAAATAGTTGCTGGAAATTTTATTTATATCATGAGAAGATCGATGTTTCAGGACTAATATATCGATCTGAGGAAAACATAATATTGATGTCTCTGCTCGAAAATACCGATGTTTTAAAAACCTCTTCTTTTTTGCCATCCCTATAGTCCCAGTCGTACTCGTTTCAAGAAGGGTGTAACTTCGCGCTTAGTTCGTCGGGGCAAGACCTTGAGTGAGAAGGAGTTTCAGTGGTCGGAGGGTGTCTCCAGTGACATGCTGTAACATTCAGTAAAAATTGTAGGAAAATTATGTAAAAAATAGTAGTTTCACGATGTGTGTCTCATGTGTGTGAGAGACTACTGTCTTGGTGTGTGGCAAATGTTGGACGCAGCTCGGCATCGTGTCCGCCGCCTGAAATATCTCGGATGATCTCATTGGATGGGTAATGGGAATTTGGCGGCCCTCTGCGTAGTGCTTAAAGCTGTGATGTTTTCCCAAGGTTCGGAGATTAAAGTGGAACAATTTAATACACTACAGAAAATGGAGAAATTGTGATAAAAATCGAAAGAGATGTACAAGATAAAAAATAATATATTTAAATACTCAAAATTTCGCAAGTTGATACTTTAGTTATGACAGGTTTTTCCTCGGGTATAGAGGAATTACTCTAAGAAGGGACCACTTTGACAGATCGGGAAATAAATGAACGTCATGCAGGGCGAAGGCATTTCAAGAGATAGTGTTGAAGTCATTTACAAATGATCTCACTGTAAACCAACGCACTGAAAAAATGAGTACATGGAAGTAACTTGCAGTTGCATTGCCAGCAGTGACCAAGCAGTAGCTGTCAAAACGGTCCCTTCTTAAAGTAATCTTTCTATAGTATAGTTACCCTGAAATTATCTGGTTCTATTCCGGTAGTTTATCAATAATGGAAATCTTTCGCAAAATTGAGGTGCAATTGCAAGTGACGACACGTTTAAACCTGAACATTTGATCTTGCTGCATTCCCACTGTCCAATGTTATTCTCGGGACTGCCATCATTGTATTACCGCCACTATTCAGCTTTGTTGTTCTTAAGTGCTATATTGAGAGAGGGACTCTTGCAAATAAAAGAAGATACTGACGTAAGTGGTCTTGAGAGCTTAAACCGTTGGTAGTTTGTTTCGAAAGCTTCGTTGTAAGTACAGTATGGAAGATGTCTCCAGGATAGAGCAGAATTCTATGACGTAACATTTGTAGAAATGATTAAACGTTTTTAAACGCGCAACATATCCCTGTCCTCATTCTATCATGACTTTCTTGTAGGAGACAAATGCTTTGTAGATTTCAGGCAGCAGACATGTGTTACTGATGTATCCCTCGAGTCAACAATCGTTTTAATATCTCGTTTGTTAAGCCGCACAGTATAGAGGAAGGATCCAGAGACAAATTTCCGGAGGGGAAATTAAAAATGTTTTGGTGGAATGTGTCATTACAGATTTTGTAAAATATCGCACGCTACACTCGGCTCATGCTGCCATACGATTTAATTCGTTTTGATGATTATCTGGAAATATTTTTGCTTGAAAGTTTCGTGACTATTTAAAATTAATAGTTACAGAAAAATTTTAGGGAGGAAATTCCCTCATTCCCCTCCCTGTGGATCCGCGCCTGACGTATAAAACTAGGTTTATAATTTCTGCGATATACATAAATTTTTTAGTATATTTATGTTACGAATTCCAATTGTGAGAACGGGATTGTTGTCAACTGGAGCGGTTGGTGTCAAGGTGACCGGGTCCTCTACTGTACTACAAAGCGATCGTTTTAAAAGCCCCTGTCGCTCTGTGAACAGGTTCGCAGCAAGCTGCTTCTTGGCAAAGTGTCTGACTGGCCATTTTCCTTGAGCAAACCGGACCTAGAGCCGGTGGATGCTGTGGTTTTTCGATGAAGTTAGCGGTAGAAGTTAAATGAACACAAGACTGACGATCCAATAGTTTTACTGCTGTGAATATACGTGTACGGAGCGGTGCCCAGCTCGATCTGGATTTGTTTTTTGATTTATTTGTAATCTTGCAAGCAATATTTTAGGGATGTTGACCATTCAGAAAAGCTCCACCTAATTGTTCAGTGGAGCTTTCCTATTATAGTCCAGAATCATACATGTATGAGCTCCATAATTTTTTGTAATATGTTAAGTTTGTTTCATTGATAACTGACGAATTCTAATAATTTTGCGACCCAATTTTTAGAGGAGTATTTTTAATCTCAAAAATCGTGTTGAGAATAACCTACTGGAATCGTTGGTAAATCACATTACAGGAAACTGGGCTGAGTGAGATTAACAGTGAAAGCTTCAGTAAGAGATTTTGTTAGTGAACTTATTTTCATCGTATTTCTCTGCCATCGGGATATTGTGAAGTATCAGGATTCGCAGATGTTAGAACTTGGCACTTAAAATTTGTAGGACGTAGGAGATCGCGATTCTGCAGAGTAAGTAAATTTCCTTTTGAAGAAAAATTTTCTAATTATGTATACGCCATTTGAATGTTTTGAATAAATGGTTGTGAAGGACCGAATTTATTGTAAAAATAACTGTGTTGTAGATTCACAAATACTAGAAATTCTATTTGAATGTTGAATTTAGTTTAAACAAATAATAAAAAATTTACATTGATCCTAATAAATGTTATTACATTTAGACTTTTTACAGGTTTATGTATCGTTTCGTTAACCCGTACGCACATGCATAGAAAGTGGAACACAGTAGTTACAGGATATAAATTAAGCGACCGATCTGTGAACACACTGCTATTCCAATTTCAGAGAAAAACCTTCTTAAAGTTGTCCTTACACCCAGCAACATTGAATATCCAGCTCGCTCCTTGAAACACTGCTAAGCACTTGCCTCTACAACTCCCTCGCGATAGCGGGAGTGTGATGGTAAAGAGGTCATTTACATCTTCACGCACGCCATTACTCACCCTAAGCCACGCCTCGCCCACCTTCTCGGTGGAGCAGCGTGTTTCACAAACCTCCCGCACTGCCGCGACTCGTAAGCGGCGACCCGACCCAACTTTCAGGAATCACAGCTTCAACATCAAATTTTACGGCCTTGTATGTACAGGGCACGAGTGAAATAGCTGGGGAAAGGAACAAAACTTGCATATTGTTGAGCTGTTTCCTAAACCGATGGCCTTTTCTTTGGAAATAGGCGGGCTCTCTGTACCCAATTGATTTTGTCTGACATCTTGCATCTTAAGATCCGCTTGTGATACTTGGAATAAAATAGAAATACATATGAATTAAGAGTTATAGAGTTTCTATTTGTCAATGTTCCACGTCATTGCGCATTCAAGATTACTTTTGAAGGTGGCTCAGAGTTCCATTATTTCTTGCCCGACAAGAGCTTTCTACTCGTTGGAGTTGGGAATATCGCCGTGTTTCGAGGTGCCTGATTCTTCCCAGAACCTTCAAATTGTTATATTCTCTTTGCATTTTGAAATGTTTAATTAGAAATGTTTCGAGGTGTTTGTTCAAATCCGGTGCAGTAGGCATTATTTAGACCTATTGAGTATAAATGCTTTGAATAAGACAAAGCGACTTCTTTACGTTTATAATTATGAACCCAGCGTTTAAACATTTTGCCGCATCTGGAATGAATGAATGAATGAGTGATTTAATGAATATCCGATTGTGATATGACGTAAAAAATGAAGTAAAAAATATGCATTTGCTTTGTCCACCACAAATACTAGGTGCGTTAGTCAAGATTTGAACCCTGGAGCCCAAGGATGGAAAGCTAGCATCTGACAGTTACTCTGTGGGCCGCCTTAGTCTTTCTAGTTGCGGAGTTGTCGAGCGGCGGAGGCTTTTCTTTCCCGTGCATCACTGCCGATTGGCGAGAATGAGTTCTGAATATCCCCGAGTGTCGAGGCGACAGATCCCTTGCTCGGTTCCTCTTTAAACTATTGGAAAGCCGATTTGCATATTGAAATATTTGTTCACAAATGATCAAATATCAGTTCTTCGCATATTATTTATACCCTTCGAACCTCACAAGAGCGCCTAAGAAAATGTATTGTCATGAATTGTAAATATTTGATTTCGTTCACCATCGAAACCTGGATCATTCTGTTATCCACGAACAACCAGCTGAGCTATGGAGACTACCATTATGTTCGTGAGAATTCACCGCTCTTATATGCGATCTTAAGCGATGGGACGAAGGGTGGAGATAAACACTTCAGACAATTCATTTTCAGTTATAAATATCGGCGCATAAACACGTTTAGACCATCTTGGAAACTGCAGTGTTTGATGACAAACCTTGTGGGATCCTTTGATTGCCAACACAATCTGATTCCTTACATTTAGTTTCAACCTAATCTTTCTACCTCATTTATAATGTTTAGAAAGTTTACTGTCTGATTGTGTGGCGGCTTGCACACCAGAGTTGTGAATATCGCCTGGCGCCGAGGCGACAGATCCCCTGCCTGGAACCCCTCGTTTAAATTATTGTGGGGGCCACTTTGCATGCATTAAGGGCGGCGCGTCGGAATTCACTTGCGCGGGTCGCACCGGCGACTGTTTGGAAATTCTAATCCCCAACGACGTGAAGAGGATCTGCTGTAATTCGCCCGTTAATGCATATTAAATCGGAGGAGCCCCATTCGTTACGGGGAGATGGGTCTCCGTTTGATGCACCGGCGCCGCTTGGGATGTTGACACACCACCGGCTAAGCGGTGTAATTGAGCAGGCTTCTTTTTTTTTTTCTGGTGGATGGACGTTCTTGCTCTTTGTTTTTCTCAGCTTCTGTGCCATCAGGAGTTGTTAAGTTTTCTCCGGAGCATATTTTATTGGTGCAGCTCGCCTTGGAGATAGGTTGCCTTCTTTATTGACGATTATCTTTCTATTTCTGGCGAGAACTGGTATAATAACACTGATGTTGCCATGTCTGATTCCAAGGACAATCAACTTTAAATCTTCTAACAGCTGTATGTCTTGTTTTGATTTGCAGCCTTATGTAATATCTACCGATTTAATTTTCTCATTCGTGCTTGTTTCTGTAACCTTTTACTGTCAAATCATTTTCTTAAATTTGGATAATTTATGTCGTCTGTGATCTACTTTGTACTTCTAAGTGCTCCAATGTCTGTCAGTATTCACTGACAGAAAGATTGATGACGAAAGAAAATAAAAAAGGAAAGGAAGAAAGGAGAGAAGCATTCTGATTTACGAAGTACATACGTATGTGTCCTGAAAGGATGTCATCAATAATGCTTTATTAAATCCGGCAACAAGAGAAACAATTGATCAACTGGTCACGAAAACAGTTGAATGAAAATAAGCATGAAATATTGTTGTGTCACGGTAACTGGAAATGCAATGAAGTATTGCTGTTTGCTTCCTGCGAGAGTTGGTATAATGGCCAATTGTGTGGAGACATTTCGAAGTTTCCTGTGATAGTAATGGCTACTGTTTAAAAAAATGTTGGATTTCAATGCAACTACGGTTAAACATTATGTTCAACGTTAAAATATCTTGCTTCAGGTTGTATATTTTGTAACCATCCCTCCATACCAGATGACGTACCCATACACATTTCACAAATATCGAATACCCAATTCGCTGTCAAGTGTAATTGAATTAAAATATATGAATGTTGTTCATTTTTTATTGATTTCAGTTTCTACCCATATTTACTTTGGAATAATTAGCGAAGAAGTGGGACATGCAACAATTTGAATTGTTGTAAAGTTCCACTTAAATTTCTTTTTCAAGTAAATCACTCTTTCAGCGAGATTCCAAGCATCTTCAGAGGTTTTTAGCCCATCATGAGGCTGCCTCAGTCCAGTGGCCCGTTATTATAAAGGCTGCCTACGACGTGTGAGAGTATTTCAGTTCTGATGAATAATCAGTTTTTAGAAAGTGCATCTTGCTGACTCCTTGAATGTCCAGCGATTGACTTATTTTTCTCTTACCCATTTATTGCTTCTATTATTATCCAAATTGCACCTGATCTCATACTTTAGTTCTTGACTAGATTTTGTTGCGACAGACCTGCAGGATCTGCTTGTTCGAAAGTAGCAGTATTTTGTAGTATGGAACAAGCGTGACGAAATTAATAAATTACACGGTTCGTCAGAGGCCTTCTGGCTGACTTATAGCCCAATCCATGATTAATAACTATACATTGATTTTTTTTTTAAAGAGACTGTTGACATTAGATCATTGTTACACCTCCTGCCTTATAAAACGAATATTTTTTTAATTACTTCGTGAACCGTCTTTCGCAACGGGGCTCAAGAAATGTGCTTTGCCTCAGAAGTGTGAAATGAAGTAATCTGAAATGCCTCAGAAATGTGCTTACTACTGTTTAAAAAAAATCATTTTATAAGGCAGGAGGAGTAACAATGACCACGGGTCGTCGGCCACTTAAAAAAAATCAGATCGACCGGGGAATATCCATTTTGGAAGAAATCGTACGTATGGTTTAGGCGCTAGCAGTGTTCACAGACGGACGGACAGACAGACGGACGTTTTCCTTTCAATTGGTTTTTCGATATCAAGCACCCACAAAAGAGGGTTTCTGGCTACACCACGTGTTAGGGGATTTTTTTTCTTAATTTAGCAACTGGTTTTATCCACTTTTTCGTTTTCACAGCCCGGCAATTAATTTTTTTCCGCCGAAAATTGGCCATTTTTTCGCGCAGCATTACATAACTTTCCCTATACTATGTATATCACTCCGTGTATATGTACGTATACGGGAAAGTAAAAATCGAAGTACACCCAATTTTGATAAGAGATGTCGTCGCTGCGAGTCATTCGCGCAGAGGCCTCCATCTGGCGTCCGCGGAGGCGCATCGAAAGGGCGTATCGTGCGAGCGGGGGCCCGTTATAGCAGAGGCTGCCCGCGACGTGTAAGGCCGGCGCGGCGGGTGGGAAGGAGGGCTCTCCACCAGACAGCGGCGCGGCGCGTGACTCACCGGGCGGTGGGATGCGCTGCGGCGCCGCCTCGGCGCGGGGGCGAAAGGCTGTCGGGCCACGAACTCAGGCCCGCCCCCGGACCCAGGCCGCCGCGCCGCACAGTCGAAGGAATCGAGGAGAATCGCGCCCGCCGGTCAAAAATTAACGGCTTGCTTCTAGATGCCCAGTCCAGTTCATTCTGAGAAATATGAAGATTTTTCTTCTTCTTAGGGCTTTTTTTAGCCGACAGCCTGTTTCCCAATGTGACGAATATTCGACCATAGGCCTACAATGGACACCAACTCACGGGCTTCTCTGATCTGGGGTCAACAGAACGCTAGGCCCTCCGCGATAACATCTACATGAGAGACAAGGGACAAACAGCTATACCCAAGGCGGGGCTCGAACCCACGGTCCTTCAGACCGAAGCTCTGACTCGGTACACGTTCTTAGCCACGTCGGACATCCGGATCTGGAATATAAAGGTAAAGGTTTCAAATTCAGATGATCGCTAAGCGATTGAAAGTATATTAAGCAAAAATATATTAATAACTAGACATCTTAGCAGTTTTATTGATAAAGTTTTCAATTGGACGTCTATTGGTACACCGGCGTGTTACCGCCGAAAATATAATATTCGATATGACGAGTATGTTGGTAGAATTGACTTAATATTGACCTGAATGAGACGAGCCGAATCGTACAATTTTGAGACGGTAAATATAAAATTCTAAAATCTTCAAATAACTGGAAATTTTTTAAAAAGATGTAAATTTTTATAAAATTAAAAATTTAAATACATCGTGAAAGTGAAATGTTTTGAATTAATGAAATGTCTACCCCACGTATAGATAAAACTACTCTTTTTATTTGTGTATTTTTGTCTAAATTTTCAATTTTTCCTTTTGTTTATGTCAATAATTATTACAGTTTCTGTTTTGATCAACTACCCCGATCTACCCCTTTGAAAATGCAACCTTTTAAACTTAATTTATAAATAAAAGTTAGCAATTGTCACTGGCGTAAATTTGACATTGCTATAAATAATAGACGTTTGAAACTTTATATTATTCTATAATTATTGAAACCAAAATATACAGCGATATAACATCTCTGTGTACATTTTTCGTAGTAGATTTTAACAAGTTGACACGTAACGCGAGGCGCGTCCTAACGGCGCGTTTCGGCCCTTTGCAGAGAGCTGCCAGTCGTTGCGGATCCTCTGTGGGGCAATTGACCCTCAACTGAGCAAGTGCCATTTGGTGCCGGAAAGGTCGCGAGGGCAGGATGGGAAGATAATGCAGGTAATTTGATGTTCGAGTTCCCGTTTTGCGGTCGGAGTAAAGAACGTAATGCATTCCGGAGTTCCTTATATTTTAAACGTATTATTATATATCTGGGATGGTTACGACGTGAGAGAGAATGAAATTTACTGTTCGAGTAAAATTGAACTTATTTTAATTTGACAACTGGTTTTGAGAATTTAGATTTGCTGCTTTGTAATAATGAAACAATGCGGGGAATTTTATCATTGTTCATACAATTTTTAATATTGTTTTCTGCTACCACATTTTGCCTTGTATGTAATTCTTTCAAAGAGTGTTTAACATATTCAGCAGACCGAAGTGAATAATTTGTTAAGATAGTTGATACATACTTTTATCTCATGTGCGTTTTTACGCTGTTTTCTCCAAAGCAATAATTTTGAACTTATTTACCCCGTGTCCACGTAGAAGCGATTTAGTTTCTCTCCTACGTCGTGAGGAAAACCACGTTAACATTCTTCACATAATTTTTTGTGCTCATTTCCTTTTGCTCTCTAATTCCCCATCGGTTTGAGCCCTCATTCATCTCGTGCGCGGGGTCGTTTAATCCTTTAATAGATTTCTAAACGTCCGTCCGTGCGTCGCCGACTCGTTTTGCTCCTGGCGCATTCCCACCCGTTCGCATCCCGCCCCCCCCCCCGCCCCCCCGCCCCGCCCCGCCTGCTCAGCCCTTTTGGGCTGACGGCGACGACAAATTGGGGCGCTCTTGCTCGCGGCTGCCGCCTTCGCCCAGAGAATTAGCAGGGTTCGCTGACGAATACTCGCGATGAGGCGGCCCGGGGCGATTTGAGACCAGGGTGGCCACTGTTTGGAAAATCGAAAAAATTGATGAACGACGTTATTGGCACATTAAAAAAATGATGAAGCAAATATTGTTAATTTTTTCCACTTCACGTGAAGTCAGAAAGATGGAAACTTAGTACCACTTGCGAAGTTTTGCTTTTATTTAATATTTCCTTTGAAGTATGTGAAATGCTTAATATTATCGGGACAATTTCTACTTCAGAGTAGCCGTCGACTCCATAGTTCCGACGCCAACGTCTTTAAATCAAAGTCAAGAAAAATAAAAATCGTGCATCCATTCTTTAAGAAGACTTGACGTTGAGCTAACGATACTAAGAATAAATGAAATGAATGTAAATAAGGAAACCAACAACTTTCCACGATAATTGCTGACGTGGCATTGGCAAGACAATTTAAATGCTAATTAAATGAAGTGAGAATCGCGTTATTTGACCAGGAGAGTATACAAGCCCACTCCATGCCTAGATAGGCGGGGCTGGCGAGAGCGGTTGAGGGCGAGTACGAGTTGAGAGCGAGCGGTTGAGAGCAAGAATATACTCTTTGGTACGAGTGCGGTAACAGACGAGAGCGGGTGCGAGTAGGGGAGAGGGGCGGGCGCGAGTATTGGAGCCGGCGAGAGCGGGTGCGAATATGCGAACGGACGAGATCGGACGAGAGCGAGTGCGAGTACGCGAGCGTGCGGGAGCGACTGGGAAAGGACAAAGAGCGGGCGGACGTGTGACAGAGACTAATCGGCGTGGCGGGGTGGGCGTCCATTTGCGCAGGAATGCCGCGCGAGCGAGCGAGCGAGCGAGCGAGCGAGCGAGCGAGCGAGCGGGCAGGCGGTCGGTCGGGCCGTGGCGCATCTGCATGCAGGCGGCCTCGCGCCGTCCGCCGCCGGACTTAGCACCGGACGTCCTCGCAGCCAGCCATCTAAAGCTAGCAGCGCCCAGAAACCAATCTCAACCAAACTATATCCAAAATTTTAGGCTAATTTTAGGCTAATTAAATGCTCTATTCCCGAATTTTAGGCTCCTCTAGATTTCCGAAAATCGTGGGCGCTGCTAGCTTCAGTCTAAAGCTAGCAGCGCCCACCCAGAATCTATCTCAAAATCAATTGTAAAATCTGAAACCCATCCCAAAATTTAAGAATAATTTTAGGCTCTTGGAAAAAAATTATCCCCGCCTTCAAATTCCAAAATTCAGGGCTGTACAAAGCGAAACAATTAACATTGGTTCTTATGGGTGAAATAACACCAAAATCAAAAAACCTTAGGAAAAATCTGAAACCCCTCCCAAAGTTAAGAATAATTTTAGGCTCTTGGAAAAAAATTATCCCCGCCTTCAAATTCCAAAAATCAGGGCTGTACAAAGCGAAACAATTAACATTGGTTCTTATGGGTGAAATAACACCAAAATCAAAAATCCTTAGGAAAAATCTGAAACCCCTCCCAAAAGTTAAGAATAATTTTAGGCTCTTGGAAAAAATCATCCCCGCCTTCAAATTCCAAAATTCAGGGCTGTACAAAGCGAAACAATTAACATTGGTTCTTACGGGTGAAATAACACCAAAATCAAAATACCTTAGGAAAAATCTGAAACCCCTCCCAAAAGTTAAGAATAATTTTAGGCTCTTGGAAAAAAATCAACCCCGCCTTCAAATTCTAAAAATCAGGGATGTACAGCGCGAAACAATTAACATTGGTTCTTACGGGTGAAATAACACCAAAATCAAAAAACCTTAGGAAAAATCTGAAACCCCTCCCAAGAGTTAAGAATAATTTTAGGCTCTTGGAAAAAAATCATCCAGGCTTCAAATTCCAAAATTCAGGGCTGTACAAAGCGAAACAATTAACATTGGTTCTTACGGGTGAAATAACACCAAAATCAAAAAACCGTAGGAAAAATCTGAAACCCCTCCCAAAAGTTAAGAATAATTTTAGGCTCTTGGAAAAAAAATCAATCCCGCCTTCAAATTCCAAAACTCAGGGCTGTACAAAGCGGAACAATTAACATTGGTTCTTACGGGTGAAATAACACCAAAATCAAAAAACCTTAGGAAAAATCTGAAACCCCTCCCAAAAGTTAAGAATAATTTTAGGCTCTTGGAAAAAAATCAACCCCGCCTTCAAATTCCAAAATTCAGGGCTGTACAAAGCGAAACAATTAACATTTGGTTCTTACGTGCGAATAATCACAACTCACTATGAAAGAACTCACTATGAAGAAAAAAGTACATTTGAAGGAAAAATCTCCATCTGCAATTTTGTAGTTGGAGGAAGACGTTGAATAAAATTCAAATTTTGCAATTTGGAAAATTTAGAGTTTACCGTGAACATCGTACCTATGTCACCATAATATGTGCATTTTACTCTGTTCTTACAAGAAATTTAAAGAAAAATTTGGAGCAGTTTTTGAGAAAAGTTTAAAAACATCCGGGGAGCTTCATGTAAAGTACCCCAAAATTTTATAGAATCTTTTTCCAAATCTCAAAGCTTTCACTCAAACCAGATCGTGCGGGGAATATCCATTTTGGCAGAAATCGTACGTACGGTTTAGGTGCTAGCAGTGTTGACGGACGGACGGATAGACGTTTCCTTTCAGTTGGTTTTTGGGAATCAAGGACCAACAAAAAACGGGTTCTGGCTACTCCACGTGTTAAGGGATTTTTTTTTCTTAATTTAGCAACTGAATTTATCCAGTTTTTCGTCATCACGACCAGACAACTAATTTTTTTTTTTGCTGGCGAAAATTCGCCATTTTCCCCGCAGCATTATATAAACTTTCCCTATACTACGTATATTACTCTGTATTTAAGTAGGGTTTATTGTCGACAGAATAATTTTTATACATGGTGGTAGTTTTGCACTACATAGCATGTATATATTGGATGGTTGGAGAGTTCAAGATTGCTTTGACCTCTCTTGCGTTATTTATAATAGTCTGAGGATTTTCCTCTCTTCTGTAACTGACGCACCTGTTTTGTTTTATTTACACTATCATTACTTCAACAACCTACATCTAATTACAATTACTTCATAAGCGACTTTGTCGCGTCCTTATTGCTTTTATCTTCGAAATTCTCTTATCCTGAAATGACCTGACACTAAGCACAGGTGTCACTGTCACGTCCTTGTTGTGCACTGATTACTATTTACATTATTTACATTTTAACTGCTCCATCACTGCACCATCTTCTTTGACAGGGTGTAGGGGCATCGAGGGGCTCCGGGTGGTGGCGCGGGAGTTTTTAGGTGCGGATTGGCCTACGCCAGACGATGCCCGCGGCTGAGGCGGCCCCCGCCGGGCACAGTTTTATTTATTTACACACACGGTGGTATTCGGCAGGGACCAGGTCTGGACGGTGTGCTTGTAATAGCAGGCGCCACTACGTCGGTAAAGCTAGCACCCCCCACTTTCTCAAAACTCAAAAATGCTTGCGCCATAATTTTGGGCTAATTTTGGGCTAATTTCAGCCCCCTTCTAAAAATTTTGGGCTACCTCCCAACACCTTGAAATTCCGATTTCAAATTTTGGCCGGTAAAGCTAGCACCCCCACTTACTTAAAATTCAATTTTTTTGCACGGTCAAAACAAGTGAATTTTGGGCTTCTGGGGGCCACTTTTCAAAATTTCGAAACACACCCCTAAATACGAAAAACAAAAAATCAAAACCACTCCTAATTCTCAAATTTCAAAATTTCTCCCACCATAAGTTCGGGATATTTTTGGGCTCTTCAGTGACACCAGAAACATTATTTTGGTACCCTACAATCTCCGAAATTAAGGTTAAAAATTGTGGGTTGTTAATTGAACACCCACCCGTACTGAAAATTCGAAAATATTTGTGTGGTCGTAAACGTGCGAAATTTTTGTTCCTTTTCAAAATTTCGAAACTCACCCCTACGTACAATAACAAATATTTAAAACCATCCCAATAGCATCTCAACTCAAAAAATCTTGGGCCATAATTTTGGGTTCTTTAGTGTCATCAAAAAACACCCCGAAATCAACTTAGCAAAAACGAGGATGGAGAAGCTAGAATCTCACTATCTCAAAACTAGGAAATCCGGAGAAACTTCACATATATTCTGGGAGAATTATACCGTACACGTGTATTTCCAACATTAAAAAAGAAAAAAAATGTATTTGTTGAGAGTTTTACCATTTATTCGGACAGGATCAATATCAAGCCTTGAAATAATTACTTTAATTCATTCCTATGTAAATATCCAATATGGACTTATTAAATATTTCATACAAGAAAAATTCTCTCCAAAAAGCAGCGACGAATTAAAAGATAAAATAGTTATTTAACTATACATCTACAATTCTAAAATCACAATCAATAATAGAGAAATCCAAAAATGGGAAAAGAATAATGCCTAGTATAAAAGGCAAACTACATTTTTTCTCAATCTTTCATTCGTCAAAAAAAAAAAAGAAAACAAACTTAACTAACAAATGTAAATATGGAATTTACTAACAATTGAACACATACCAACAAATAAGATGCGATCTTGAAATAATTTGGGCATTGCCATGTTTTTCATGAAAAAGAAAAGCAAAGTAAAAAAAACTGTCCGAAATACTTACCGATCTCAAATATTTGTTGGGTTTTTTCAAAACTAAACTGCAGGTATTTCGCTTCAATCAATTCAATGTTCTACAAATAACATGCACATTATGGCAAAAAATCGCGACACGCATATCATTTTGGGGTAGATGCATTCTTTTTGAAAAGAATTGAATATTAATCAAAACACCCTATTTTCCTGCAAAATTCAATATTTGTGTTGTTATAAAACCTAAACTACAAGGATTTCGTTCCGGGCAATTTAATGTCATATACAACACATAATAGGGAATACGGCTGTACTCTCTAATAATTTTGGACTACTCACTTTGTTTTAAAAAGATTGGAAAATTAGTGTAAAAACTATTATATAAATTTTGATCATATTTTGGTTTATCACTAAATAAACTCCAAAATACTGTACTAATTCAGAAGAGGAATTTATTTAGAATTGCTCATACATTGGCCATCAATATGTCAACTTCAAATAATTTTGGACTAGATTCGTTCTTATTGAAAATGAAAGGAATATTAATCAAAACAGTCCCAACTTTTTTCCGATATTCAATATTTGTGTTACCTTAACTACAGGTATTTCGCGTTTGATAATGTCATTTTCAAATACATGATAAGGATTACGGCTGTACTCAGAAAAAATTTTAGGCTCCTCTCTTTGTTTACCAAAAAATGGAAAATTCTCGTGAAATCTACAATATACTTCTTGACCAATTTCTCATTCCTCACAAAATAAACTCCAAAATACTTTACTAATTCAAAAAGAGAATTTATTTACATTTGCACATACATTGCTTCTCAATTTGCTAATCTCAAATAATTTCGGGCTAGAAACGTTCTTATTGAAAAATAAAGGAATAATAATCAATAGAATAACTTTTGTTTTTGCTATCCAATATTTGCGATCTTATAAACCCTGAACTACAAGGATTTCGTTCCTGGCAATAAAGTTCCATATACAACACATGATAGAGAATACGGCTATACTCATGAATCATTTTGAACTTCGCGGTTTCTTCTCCAAGAAAAGAAAAATTCCCGTGAGAACTACAATATACATTTCACCACGTTTCCACTTCTGAAAAAGTAAACCCCAAAATTCTGTACCAATTCAAATAAAGAATTTATTAACAATTGCACATAAATTAGCTAATAATATTCAAATCTCAAATAATTCTGGGCTATATTAGTTCGTATTAAAAAAGGGGATATTAGTCAAAACCAGTCCATATTTTTTTTTTCGATATTCGACATTTCCGTTCTTATAAAACCGGAAGTACTAGGATATGGCTCATGGCATTGGAGTGTGACATACAATACATATTAAGAAATATGATTATACCCACAAATAATTTTGGGCTTCTCTTTCTTTTCCAAAAAGTGGAAAATTCTCGTGAGAAATACAGTATAACTTTTAAATAATTTTTCATTCCTCACAAAATTATTTCTGAAATACTTTAATAATTCAAATGAGGAACTGATTCACAATTGTTCATGCATTACCTATCAAGATGCCAATCTCAAATAATTTTGGGCTAGCACCGTTCTTATTGGAAAAATTTGGAATATTCATCAAAACACACCCAATTTTTTTCGATATTCAACATTTGCGTTCTTATAACACCTGAATTACAACGATTTGGCTCCTGGAAATTGAAGGCCATATACAACACATGATACAGAATACAGATATACTAACAAATGATTTTGGCTTCTCTCTTTCTTTTCCAAAAAAATGGAAAAATTCTCGTGAGAACTAGAATATACCTTTTTACTAATTTTTCATTCCTCACAAAAAATTGCTGAAATACTTTACTAATTTAAATGAGAAATTTATTAACGATTGCTCATACATTACCTATTAATATCACAATTTTAAATAATTTTGGGCTAGAGCCGTTCTTATTGGAAAAAATTAATATTACTAAAAACTTTCCTAATTCTTTTCCAACATTTAATATTTCCGTTGTTATAAAACCTGAACTACAAGGATTTGGCTCCTTGGAAAGGCGCGTGACATACAACACATAATAAGAAATATGGTTATACTCAAAAATAATTTTGGGCTTCTCTCTTTCATTTCCAAAAAATGGAATCTTCTCATGAGAACTACAACATACCTTTCGATTAATTTTTCATTTCTCACAAAATAATCTCTGAACTACTTTACTAATTCAAATGGGGAATTTATTAGCAATTGCTCATACATTACATATCAATATGCCAATCTCAAATAATTTTGGGCTAGCACCGTTCTGACTGAAAAAAATAGAATATTAATCGAAACACACCCACTTTTTTTTCGATATTCAATATTTGAGTTCTTATAACACCTGAACTACAACGACTTAGCTTCTGAAAATTGAACTTCATATTCCACACATTATAGAGAATTCTATTAAAACCCACAAAAAATTCTGGCCTTCTCTCTTCCCTACCCAAAAAATGGAAAATTCCCGTTAGGAATACAACATACCCTATTCACCAGTAAGAACCAATGTTAATTGTTTCCCTTTGTACAGCCCTGATTTTTGGAATTTGAAGGCGGGGACGATTTTTTTCAAAGAGACTAAAATTATTCTTAACTTTTGGGAGAGGTTTCAGATTTTTCCTAAGGTTTTTTGATTTTGGTGTTATTTCAGCCGTAAGAACCAATGTTAATTGTTTCGCTTTGTACAGCCCTGATTTTTGGAATTTGAAGGCTGGGATGATTTTTTTCCAAGAGCCTAAAATTATTGTTAACTTTTGGGAGGGGTTTCAGATTTTTCCTAAGGTTTTTTGATTTTGGTGTTATTTCACCCGTAAGAACCAATGTTAATTGTTTCGCTTTGTACAGCCCTGATTTTTGGAATTTGAAGGCGGGGTTGATTTTTTTTCCAAGAGCCTAAAATTATTCTTAACTTTTGGGAGGGGTTTCAGATTTTTCCTAAGGTTTTTTGATTTTGGTGTTATTTCACCCGTAAGAACCAATGTTAATTGTTTCGCTTTGTACAGCCCTGATTTTTGGAATTTGAAGGCTGGGATGATTTTTTTCCAAGAGCCTAAAATTATTCTTAACTTTTGGGAGGGGTTTCAGATTTTTCCTAAGGATTTTTGATTTTGGTGTTATTTCACCCGTAAGAACCAATGTTAATTGTTCCGCTGTGTACAGCCCTGATTTTTGGAATTTGAAGGCGGGGTTGATTTTTTTTCCAAGAGCCTAAAATTATTGTTAACTTTTGGGAGGGGTTTCAGATTTTTCCTAAGGTTTTTTGATTTTGGTGTTATTTCACCCGTAAGAACCAATGTTAATTGTTTCGCTTTGTACAGCCCTGATTTTTGGAATTTGAAGGCGGGGTTGATTTTTTTCCAAGAGCCTAAAATTATTCTTAACTTTTGGGAGGGGTTTCAGATTTTTCCTAAGGTTTTTTGATTTTGGTGTTATTTCACCCGTAAGAACCAATGTTAATTGTTTCGCCTTGTACAGCCCTGAATTTTGGAATTTGAAGGCTGGGATGATTTTTTTCCAAGAGCCTAAAATTATTCTTAACTTTTGGGAGGGGTTTCAGATTTTTCCTACGGTTTTTTGATTTTGGTGTTATTTCACCCGTAAGAACCAATGTTAATTGTTTCGCTTTGTACAGCCCTGATTTTTGGAATTTGAAGGCGGGGTTGATTTTTTTCCAAGAGCCTAAAATTATTCTTAACTTTTGGGAGGGGTTTCAGATTTTTCCTAAGGATTTTTGATTTTGGTGTTATTTCACCCGTAAGAACCAATGTTAATTGTTCCGCTGTGTACAGCCCTGATTTTTGGAATTTGAAGGCTGGGATGATTTTTTTCCAAGAGCCTAAAATTATTGTTAACTTTTGGGAGGGGTTTCAGATTTTTCCTAAGGTTTTTGATTTTGGTGTTATTTCACCCGTAAGAACCAATGTTAATTGTTTCGCTTTGTACAGCCCTGATTTTTGGAATTTGAAGGCGGGGTTGATTTTTTTCCAAGAGCCTAAAATTATTCTTAACTTTTGGGAGGGGTTTCAGATTTTTCCTACGGTTTTTTGATTTTGGTGTTATTTCACCCGTAAGAACCAATGTTAATTGTTTCGCTTTGTACAGCCCTGATTTTTGGAATTTGAAGGCTGGGATGAATTTTTTCCAAGAGCCTAAAATTATTCTTAACTTTTTGGAGGGGTTTCAGATTTTTCCTAAGGTTTTTTGATTTTGATGTTTATTCGCCCATAAGAACCAATGTTAATTGTTTCGCTTTGTACAGCCCTGATTTTTGGAATTTGAAGGCGGGAATAATTTTTTTCCAAGAGCCTAAAATTATTCTTAAATTTTGGGATGGGTTTCAGATTTTACAATTGATTTTGAGATAGATTCTGGGTGGGCGCTGCTAGCTTTAGACTGAAGCTAGCAGCGCCCACGATTTTCGGAAATCCAGAGGAGCCTAAAATTCGGGAATAGAGCATTTAATTAGCCTAAAATTAGCCTAAAATTTTGGATATAGTTTGGTTGAGATTGGTTTCTGGGCGCTGCTAGCTTTAGATGGCTCTCGCAGCCGCTCTTCCGACGGCCCTGGGCGCCTCTCGACCACGCCCTCCCCACCCGAATAGCCCCTTTCCAAACGCTTACGATATTCTTTATATTAATATTATTATTATTATATTATTATTATTATTCCTCTAATTCACGTCTAGAGATGTTATGAGTCGGTTGATTATGAAGTCTACTTCGAATTTGTTACCAGCTTCGTAAGATCTAGGTATTAGCGGTACCTCTACAATACTTTGCGCAAAATGTGGGCTGTTCCAAATGAAGCGATTTCTTGCACTTCGCAGTCTTTTGAATGACCTGGGAGTTTAGCCAAGTTATAACACAAATGTTGTGGAACGAATCCCAGAACTCTGAAAACTATCGGGACGACCTGTGCTTTTACACCGCACATTCGCCTGATATCAATTTCCAAACTCTTAATTTTAAAACGTTTCTCTGTCTCCTTGCTTACGAAGTTTTGCTCGCATGGCACAGCAACGTCTACAAGTCGACACGACTTTTTCTCCATTAGTATTGTTGTTATTATTATCATTATTATTTCCTAAAAGGTCAGACATTTAAACTTGCTAAAATCGAGGTGCAAGGTCATGCAAACAATGAAAAACAACAAGTTAAAAGAAATTAGTGTGAAAAATTCATAATCATTGCAATATTTTGAATTTTTTAACTCTAAAATTTACTTCAGCACTTACAGGGTAGGAAACTGTTTTTCTTGTGGCTCGTATTTCTCTCCCTCCGCTTGCTCACTCGTGCTTTCTTTCAGTTTTTTTTCGTCTCCTCTCTTTTTCGCCTGTT
Source organism: Acheta domesticus (assembly GCA_031308135.1). Taxonomy (NCBI): domain Eukaryota; kingdom Metazoa; phylum Arthropoda; class Insecta; order Orthoptera; family Gryllidae; genus Acheta; species Acheta domesticus. The sequence goes on along the minus strand of JAHLJT010009419.1, from coordinate 70,824,121 downwards.
CACTTCAATTCTATTCCCAGCTAGAAGTATGAGTAGCGCGAGACGTTGGCGGGTGGGGGCTCTGACTTGCGTTTCGAATCGTGTGAGAAGCAGCGTGGATCGCGGCGCAATTGCCGCGCGCGACGTGACGTGTAGCGTCACGGAGCGAAGATCAGCCGCGCTCGCCTCCCCTCGCTTCGCCCCGCCTCGGACGCCCGTCACGTACGCCGGCGCTTCGGCTCCACTTCAAGAACAACTACGAGTTCTATGGGCAGCAGGAACGCATACTCTGATTTTAATTTTACACTTCAACGATTCTGCGTTCATGAGAGTGGTGCATCTCGTTCGCTCTATCTACACGTGTTTGTACTTATTTGTATTTGTTGATTTCCTTTCCTTTTCTCATAATCTCGTCGAAAATTGAAGTGTCTCGCAGCGCATCTCTCAGACAACTCATTTGCCCCGAATGGTAGACTGAAAAATATCTCACGGTAAGGGAGGAACGGATACGCGCATGTTATCGGATTACTGTGTGTAGGATGGAATGAAGGTCTCGAAAATCTGGAGAGTAAGAATATCTTTGCTATGATCCATTTGTTGACTCACAATTTTTGTATATATAAAACGGTATTATTTTGTAAAATTGTATCGTAGTATGTTATATAGTTGTTTATGAATTATGTTGTCTTTGTAACATATCTCAGAGTTTGTTTTCGTTATAAGCTTACTTCAACTGCACCCGGGCAAAAGTAGTTGCTCATTCGGGTGCATCTGCTGCATTCGTTAACTAATGTGAAAATTAATAAAAAATTGTATTATTATTATTATTATTATTATTATTATTATTGTGCCATTTGATAAGTCTCAAAGGCTGGGACGCTTCTGCTCAACTACTCTCTCAGTATTTAATTTTCTCAAAGGCATTTCTTTCGAAGCTGTACACTATTCTCGGGCAGCAGTTAAGGGTGAAAAAACAATAAGTGAATTTGTTCCGTTGCTGAGACTGAAGTGTCGCGGCCGTTGTGTGGTGCCCTTGGCGTCGTCGTCTCGCCACGTGCGGCGGGCGCGAACGGCGTCAAGTGCTACGCCACACAGCGGCCGGCTTGCGGCGCGCGGCGCGGCGCGGGCGGCGTTTGCCGAGCGTGCAGCGACCGCCCAATGAGTTCTCGCGGCTGACCGACGCCCTCTGTTTGCCTGTTTCAGACGAACGAGACGCTATCCAGAAGAAGACATTCACGAAATGGGTCAACAAGCATCTCAAGAAGGTAAGCCGCTGTCGACACACGTAACCGCTGAATTCGCCCAAAGAGAATGTCATAAGGAATGCGGACAAAGTAAAGGAAAGCGAATTGTTCAAGAAAGTCTGCTGTATTTGTAAAACCCTAAAATGATAGGTTTAATGAATTGCCTTTTTTGTGCGACAGGAATGTTCTAGTTCCTTGCTTTATCGCAATATGCACGTTAGTAAGCTGTACTTTCGAAAGTGAAATGTGCAACTTCCACAGGATGTTCTATGTAGGCTTTTCCGCCTCGTTCCATGTAGACTTGCGTTAGACTTCAGTTCGTACTCCTCGTTACAAACTCTTGGGAACAGCGGGACATGTAAGAAATGTATGATGATGACGACTTCTAGGAACAAAACATGGTTTTATTTGCTGTCATATCCTCTTAATCCGAAATACCCTTTGAATAGAAGTTAGTGTTTTATTGATGATTTCGAAGATTCCAGTTTTTTCTGTAATTAGAAACAAATCTTAGAATAACGTTCGTGACATCGAGTGAAAGCTTAAAAAACGAATATTTCCAAATATTCGTATTTTGGTAAAATATGGATACCGCCCTCCCAATTATTTTTTAATAATTAGGAGCAGCTTCTGTAAAAATACACGTCTTTACAGAAACATCTGTTTTTTGTTGAGGTGTTCACGTAGTCTTTTCACTTACAGGGATTTCCGTAAACTTACCACGATATTCTTATTTTGAAGTGAAATAATGGGTACCGTCCTTGGGAACCAGTCAGTACAGTACTTAGACTTCCGACAGTCAGTACACTAGGTAGAGAGTCTGTGCGAAGTTTCGCGTACGGTCGTAAAGGAGACCCCGTCGCCTCTCAGACAAGAATTAGCGGCAACTCATCCCGACGGCCTCCAGAGCGCTGTGTAGTGTTTTGCACAGGTTTGCCTCGTACGGAGGTACTATTTGCTCAAGCTGCTGCTTCACGGACAGGAATAGCCGTTACACAGCACGCAGCAGCGCTCGCGGGCAGGACCAGAGCCCGGCGGAAGTGACGTCACTGGTCAACCGACGGCCCTCGTTTTCAGTCGAATGCCTCCCGGTGGGATTAATTGAAACGGTTGGGTGCGGTGCAGTACACTCCGAGCGCAATTGTTTGGCGACGCAATGCAAGAGAAAGGTGGGTGCGGAAATTGCAAATTTGCTGATTCGGGGTTGATAAAGCGGGAGATAGATTTAGAAATTAGTGCTTTAGAGGCCATTATAGAGTAGATTGAAAATCTTTAATTGGAACAGACTCTGTCGTGCTAATTACTTTCGCGAATGAACTGTTTCCTGAACGAAGCGACGATAGGAGCTCGTGTTTCTTCGGAATATGTCAAAGCAATTCAAGCGAGTTGTATACATTACTATTACTAGGAATTCATGTAATCCCTACTAATGTAATGTACAGTGATTCAGGGAATTCTTACTAGTAAATGTACAGGGAGTATTTATTCTTGGAATGATGCACAATTTGCGATCCGTGTTGATTCGTGTCTCCCAGGGTTTTGCTACTAATATGCGGCCATGACTTATATGTCATCCAAGAATCGCGAAGGGTAATTTTCCAAATAGTAAACGGTAGTAGACCTTTTCTTGCACGAGTGCTGAAACAAATCCAAATTGAACTGTGGTACCTCTACCACTGTTTTCGCTATCCCTTCCAACAGTTGCATAGTGTTGGAATGACGTCGCCGCGAGCTGGAAGGGTCCTTTCCGCCCCACCAAGCGCTCTCGCAGCGCTCGTGGCAGACGCCGACGCCGGCGGCGGCGCGCGATTCGACAGGCGTCGCGTGCGAGCGGCTCCGTCTGGTCTCGCACCTCCCTCACGACCGATTCCACAATATTCGCGTCTCACCGCCTCGCGAATCCGCGCCGCGCTCCGCCAAACAGTTGAAGAGGCTCGGTTGTTGGCGGATGAGCTCATCGCGGGTCGCGCTTTGCGGTTTGCAGGTAGTCGTGTTGTGACGGTGTAAAAGATACATTTACGCATACTTACGTGTTTAGGAATGTATTTGAGCGATTTTTTTAATGTTAGTAGTTCCGATACATTTTCTGACATTTTGAATGTCAGAAACACGTGTTGAATGGTAGAAACGACATTGTGAATACGCCGAGAACCTTCGGCGTATACAAGCGATCTTTGTGACATTTCTTCCGTGGTAGTATTGCATGTTGCTTGACAGGTACGTGAGAGGGGAGAATATACACGAGCCGAAAAAATACATTGCGATGCTCGTGATGTTGGTGTTATCTTTAGGTGTCGTGTTCTTGAACGTGAGTTAAAAGAAAAATGGCTATGACAATGAGAATTATTTGTGGTTATGACATCTGGGATATTGGAATGCTGGCTGACTCCGCTTAATTTTTGTTTTATTAATTGCACCAACAAGTATCTAAGTTTTGAAGATTATTTTCTCTCTCATCATCGTTGCAATTTTTTAGAGGCTGTATTCCGACAGTGACGTACCCTACAATTATAGTACACAAAGACTTCCAAAGGGGAGGCTGTATTCCAAAGGGTAATGTGTGTTCGACGTCTGTTGAAATAAGATTTGTGCCAATGTAAACTTATTGCTCGTTGTGACACGACGTTAAAAGTGATCACGAGATTCGGTTAATATTTTGGCCAAGTACAATTGTAGCATATCCATTTAATGTTTTTCATGATGAGGACTGCAGAACTTTAGAGATCCTTGTGCATTACTTCGTGGGATCAGTACGCCTTCAGGGGAGAGAGCGCTCTGTTGCCCCTCCCTCTCGCCCGACGCTGCCCCTGCTGGAAATACCGAGGCCGTAAAGGAGCTGTTTTTAACGCAGACGGCCCGGCGGGGATTGTGTCTGGAGACCTTGTTTGTTTGTGTTTTCCGTTTTCATGGCTCTTAATTTTGTGTAATAAAAATACAATAAAAGTTTTGCGAATCAAGTCTCTTAATAGACTAAAATTTTCTGTTATGGTTCTTTTTGCTCATTTGTTTTACTATTTTCCATGGTAGTGAAAATTGATGGTCTCTGAATGTTAGTTAAAATTCTGTCGCAAACGAGGTAAAAACACTTATGAATGCGCAGCTGTATTATAAAATGGTAATCATATTTTTTTTCGTAGTTTGCTGTTAGTAAGAGGGAAGACAAATTGACATTATAAGGGCACGAAAGAGATATTTTCTGAAAGATTGAATTCGATCAAAATTATGAAATTGTGTATCCGATTGCAAATTATTTTGTTATGTGTTATAGTTTACCTATTAACCCGAGGGAACTTAACAACGATGGTTGACTGATTAGTATTAATTACAATTTACAGAACAAAGTATACAAGGTGAAGCTTTAGGTGATTACCACGAAGGTGGTTGAGAAGATGGTGGAGGAGATGCTGCGTGAGGAGCCCGAGAGCCAAGCGGGATGGCGACGAGCGCAGGGGAGTGCAATGGCGCGAGTAGGCGCCAGGGGGAATGTCAGCTGTACATGAGACGCAAACTCAAGAGAACTCCGCGCTGCCGTCTTTTGGGACATCCACTCTGCCATCCCTTCCTTGTGGTGCTTTGCCTCGCACCGAAAGCGCTACACGTTACCTCGATACGCGCCGCTCAACCGCACTCGCTTTTGTCCCTTCTCGCACCGCTGTATCTCAACCGCCCCCACCCCCACCTTTTACTTTCTCCTCGTGTTCTCCGCCCCGCCATCCGCTTCCGATACGTTCCCTCTCGCCTCGTTCGTTACCTCCTTCACCCGCTCCGCTGTGCTTCATCATTACCCCGCCTCTCGCCTCAGTTCACCCCTTTCCTCCTTGTCGCACCCTCCAGCCTCGTCCTTGGTGTTCTTCTGACTTTTTATTCGTCCCTGTTCCGCTGTTTTCTTCAGTCTCGCCCATATTTACACCACCACTCTACTGTAACCCTCCCCTCACATTCCCTGTCAGTCCCTCCCCGTGTCTCAAGATGCGCTCGTATTTCTCCGCACCTCGGCCTCACTTCGCGCGGATCCTACTTGCCATCCCCTCTTTCTATTTCCGGCCGAAGATGTGTCTGACCGCAGTCACTTAACAATAGCGCGTCGAACCTCTGAAAAACAAGTGCGGCTTTCTCCAAACTCCTCCGTCACGATTGTGGCTCCCAACGCACTGTACCGAGAAAATAAACTCCCAACAACGTTAAGGTAGTTGGAATAAACGTATTTGATGAAAGTAAGGAAATATTAGATCGAACGAATTCCTGTTGAAGTGAATCGAGCGTGCCAGCTACGTATTAAACATTCACGATGCGAAAGGAAAACCGAACACCTGTTTGAGCCATTCTCACCAATCGCCTGTACGCAGCATAAAGGCAATCTCTTGATGCAAACATTTATTTTTGTCAGTGTGGCAGTTGGCCACCCCTGCTCCATAATTCGAGCTGCGTGTCCCGCGGAAGTCGTCGCCCGTACCGGAGGGAAGCACGCGTGGTCCCAGCCTCGCCTCGCCACGCCGCGCCGCACCGTGCGGAGCTGCCGCGGGCGTTCCGGCTCGGAGATCACAGGCGCCCCGCCCCGCCCCCGGCCCCGCCCCCGCCCCGCGTGCGAGCGAGGGCTCGAGGTGGTCGACCTCAGGCGCGCTGACGCACCGCGCTATGTAAGGCTCTCGATGCGAACAAGGCCCCGACGCGGACCTCCAAAGCGCTAATATCGCTCGCCCCCGCCGAGAGAGCTCCGTGGGTGCTCAAGAGCTGGTAAGGGGGCGAAGAAAAGGAGGAGAAATTGAACCTTGACTTTAAAGAGCGCCGACTCGGTTCATTGTTATGAAGGGTCGTGGTTTTCTCATTCCGCCCTGGGCCTGACTGCTTGTGTATTGTTTGGCACGTTAGTGTGGTGTGAGTGGTGGGTTGTGTCGCGAAGGACCTCTCCTTCTGGCGACCCTAAATGGCAGGTCTTGCAATAGTTTATTGACGTCATTAAGCCAATTCAAAGATGAGATAAAAGGATCGGATGCGGTTGGACTTTGCTAAACTTTACATGTTACCTGAGGTTGACCATACAACCAAGTCCGGTATTCGGTAATATCGGACATGTAGAGATCCACTCACTTAACCGAGCTATTAAAAAAAAAAAATCATAGAAATAAATGCTTTTTTATCGTCTCATAAAATTACATTACAGATTTTAGTATCTTCTACGTAAATACCTTTTTCGACTCCAGTTACCCACGCATTAGAAAATGGCGTGCGTGGTTGACCTCATTTAAAGACCGATTAAGTTTTAGTCGGAAGTTACGTTTTAAGTTTTTATTGGAAATTCTTGTTAATGATGTACTGTGACACATGTAGGTGAAGATTATAGACAGTTAAAGCTTTAAAAAATCCGTCTATTGAGCTGAACGTTTAGATGATAATTTCTTGTCGAGCCATCGTGTTTCTGCCATCACTTCGACCTGTCAGCGCGCCATCCAAATATTAGCCTCACCGCAAGAACGTTGTCACCTCAGAACGCAGTCCTGTATCCATCCGGGCGAAATCTCTCGCCATAACGTCGCTCTCACCGCGGAATTCGATGCATAGCCAAGTCCCTCCCGCCTGAGCGAGAATCGCCGCGCGTCGAGGCCGTAGGTTTTCCCCGAGCTGCGCTGTCGCCCGGATTCCATGTTTATTAAATCCGCCGCCTCGAACCCATTACCTTCGAGAGGCGGGCCGCGTGGGCAGGGTCGCGGCGGCATTTGCATGGCAATGGGTGGCGCGGGCGGCCGGGCGTGGGTCGTGCCCAGGCGGGGTCCGCGATGCCACATACCGCAAGGGTGACATTATGCTTGAAAGTAATGCCGATCTATTGTGATGGGCTGGCTACCCATATGCGTGTATGCGATGTACATCCTCTAAAATATACCGATATTTTGATATATACATTTTCGTGGAGATACGCGTCGAGAAGGAAAGGAATAAATTAAATGGAGCGGTTAACTATCAATTACAACCTTGGACAGACGTAAAATATTCACTGCCTTGAATTAAACATTCTGTAATCAACGACAGAACAGTTTGAAACATGTGTGGGGTAGGGAAGAAAAATATGCACATTAATTGTGGTTCTGTGATTTAATCAAAGTGATTTAAATATTATCTTATGATGTATTTATTGACGGCTATCATTCTCATATTTGACTGTATTTTTTCGAATGTTTCGTTTCCTATGCATTTCTATTAAAAAAATTATGTTTCGGAACCTTTGAAAGAAGATTTGTAATTTTAGTATTCTGGCAATTGAAAGTAAAATACCATATTTGATAGGAAAACTATATAATATTGCCATCCCTAAACACGGGTGTGTGGTCTTTCCGGCCTGTTGCTGCGCCGATCTCTTCACAATTCGACTCGTTTGGTACGTTATGTACCAGCTGAGTACATGAGTATGAAAGATATCTTTGGATTGCACGAATCGATCACGGATTGCACGGATCGTTTCTGTGGCAACAAACGAAACTTCGCGAGGTAGTTTCTTTTAAAGCACATTTTTTAATCGCTTTAAAAATAATGTCTAAGGTTATTGGACCACTTACTCATCGAGTGCCCCGTTGTACCACAAAGTTTACGTAGTAAATAATCCAATTTTCGCGACGTCATAAAGTATAAAAATATCACTTCAGAAATTATTTTTCTGTCGTCCTTATGAAGAAGAGTAATGACCCTTAACCGCAATTTATTTAGACCTTCCATTTTTCACACTCCTACCCAGACACAGATTTCTTTCAAAACCGCACGAAACCTCTACCCTTCTTGTATCCTGTCAAGAAGGGATGTAAATCGAAGATTTTTCTGGTCGAAGGGTGAATATTAATTACGCCGCGAGTCAAGCTCCAGGCGCCGGGGTAGGGCCTGCCATTTTGCATCCGCCATTGCCCAAGAAAATGGCGGTCGTCTTCCGCTCTGGGGCTTCCGGGTGTAATCAAAGCTCCCTGGCGGATAGGGGGCGCCATCTATCTTCACTAGCGCCGGGGCCTGGGAGCGAAGCCCGGCGGGCACTTTGTTCAGCGGCGGGCGAGGGGAAAGAGGACGCGGAGAGAATCTCGGGAGAGTTACGAACTTAAATGGAATTTCCCGGGGAAAAGGGGTTTTCTCAATTATCGAAGAAGGGAGAAAATGCCTGCGAGGTATTACTTGAACAAAAACAAACAACAAATAAGAATCGAAAAACACGATTGCTGTTAAAGTTAAGTGGGAAATATTTAACATACTTATATTGATTGACATTTTCCCGTTCCGTGTGTCTTATTTATTACCTTCCTCAGAATATTTTTTGTCCCATTTATGATAATGGAAATTTTCTACATTATAATGGTAAAAGTTATTTATAAGCCAAAGGCGTTGGAAAGGTTCTAATGATCGAACGGCGACAAAAAGTCCGAAGGCCTTTTGCCCGAGATTGACTTTGACCAGATCGACTTATTTACTAATTAAGTAGATGTTAACTTGACTCTGTTCGTCTTTTCATGTTTCTCTCTCATAATTCCTTCTGATAATTTCCTCCATAAGAGTAAATGTAGCGCAATTCAACTGTTTTCATATTTCCCTCGTAACCATGATCCAGGTATGTTATGCAGTGTGTATCAACTCCGTAATGAAGGCAATAACAAGCAATAACACTTTTTTGAAAGAAAAAATAAAGAATTTTTTCGAGCTTTCAGAACCTCGGGGCATGTCAATGAGGGAACAATGCCTCCTCGAACATTACTTTAACAAGAGATTAATACAGCTCACGAATAACTCTACGTCACATATTGGGAGATGAGATTTTGTCCTTGCTGGCGTCAAGCCCATGTTAGAGAGGATACCTGGAGAAGGAAAAACCAAGAAATTAGGCATGTAGGTGGACGCCGTATCTCACGTCTCGCGGGGGGCATCTCCTGCGAAATAACATTCTTGCACTTTCCGGACTAATGGCAGCAGTTGACGTGCCTGGAAAAGCAAAAAAACATCCATCAACTGCGCGTTCTCGGCGAATGGGCGGTGCCCTTGGACTGCCGTTGGGCGTGTCGTCCCGTGCGTTGGGCGAGGCACGGCAAGGCAGACGCGCGTGCGGGAGCCGGGGCAGGCGAGACCGACTCACGCGTGCGTTGGAGGGCGCAGGGAAAGGGCTATTTCCGTCTGCGGAAGGAAAGCAGGCAGGGCGGGAGGGAGCGTTCCTTTGACAGCTGCGCGCGCTCCGCGGGACGTGAGCGGACACGTGCGCGTCGCCCGTCAAACAGCACGAGGGACCCAGCGGGCGCCAGCGGCTTGAAAGGAAGGGCGGGCTGGGGGAACGGGCTGTCACGAACTCCCCAAGAATTTCACCGGTAGATGAAAGACGAAAACGTCAAAAAGGAGGAGGAAGAAATGTGGGAAAATGAAGGAGTCATTTATTTCTTTTCTCAGACTGGCCAACAGGGAAAGAACGGTCTTGATCAATATTGGGGGAGCTTGGTATTTGCCTAAGAATGTAGTTGGCAGGGATTTTCTTGAATGTCACATCTGAAACAAGATATCACAACCACTTGCATCCAAATAGCCCAAAAATGTTGTAAAGAAATCCATTTAAAAGAATCCAATTGTACCAAGGTAATGTCAAGTATTGCCAGTAAATTACAGTATTATTGTCAAGTGTTGACAATAATACTGTAATTTTTCATTTCTGTACAGTGAAGTATTGACAGTACCAAGGTAATGTCAAGTATTGCCACCAATGAATGGTCAAGTATTGCCAGTAAATTTTTCAACTGTAAAACTTTCGCTTTTTTTGTTGTTTGCGTCTCTTGCACGAAAATGTCGATTTTAAATCTTAAATTGAAATTTATAATTGATTACGACCATGACCTACGCTATTTACAATAGACATTGAGTTCCCGTTCCGTGTGTCTTTACGCCTTGGAAACATTAATTTGGATTTATTATTGGATCATTATTCAATCTGTGGGGTCATGTTTTGTACACCCCTGCACACTTTTCATTCTAGGGCGTCTGTTCTCGACTGCCAACGAATGTTCAAGTGATTCATTCTTTCTTCTAATGTTCTTTCTCATTACAGCTCGTTTTTCTCTGAAGAACGGCTGTTTGTTCTTAAAGGAAAACACATTGAATGGCTGATGTCAAACTCGAGATAGGTGTAATTTCTCGACTAGTGGAAGATTAGATGAAACGGTATTTCAGTACCTGCTGAGAAGAAATTTATTTTTTTAGAAATGTGGGTTTGTATGTGAGAAGTGACGCTTGCAAAGATTGTTTAAGAGCTTTGGGGCAGTAACACAATTTATTGTAATCCGTTTAGAAACATAAATAAGGTTTCTGAAGGAGAATTAGTTACGTAAACGGTGACTCATTCGTTTTTGCAGTCGTGTTATGAGTTGAGAATCTAGTTATGCCCAACAAACGCACATAAAGGAAAACAGGAAGACATACGTACCGTTGACATTCATTTTGATAATTTCAGTGCCATAATAAACTCAACTTACTTTAATATTCTGTTGATTGTTTTCGTGCGGAAAGTACCATGTTTTCAAATACAGGACTATGCACATGATTGAAGGGACTTTAAGTAGTAAGTAAGCGAATGCCGGACCTAACATAACAGAAGCCAGAAATCTCGGTAGACAAATTATATGCAAAATAATTAAAATTAAAAGGATGTTGGAATAGAAATTTAGAGAGCAGTGAGTTTACGGTTTTGGCAACGGCGTCTATCAGTTTCTCCTCTACATTTTCCGGAGCTTGGCGGCAGTATTAGCCGAGTACATTTAATGTAGCGCTCCTCATCACCGCGACCGTCTAATGTGTGAGAACCAAGAGCAGCCGACCCGCGCTCCAGGGAGCGAGAATGCGATGGCCCTGGCGTCGACGAAGATCCACACCCTGCCTAAAAGAGGGAGGGGGCGTGTGGGGTTGAAGTTCGTGTGGCGCCCTGCTGCCTCCGCCCGTGATGGATGCCGTGGGGGGTAGGAAGGGGTGCTGTCGCGCCCTTCGGGGGGAGCGGAAGATGGACGGCCCTTCGGCAGGTGCCTGGCTTCCGCCCCGAGGGGCCGCGCCTGCGGTGGACCGCGGAACGAAGGTCGGGCGCGCCCCTGGGGTTGCCGTCTACTGTGCTGACCTGCCGGAACTGGGAATCAATAGTGCTCCTTCGTCAAGGCAGGTTGGATTTGTTCCTGATCACGCTATGTAGGACCATCGTGCAGATTTTCCTATGATTGATCTAATTTACCTTACCCTCGAAATTATATTGATGGAATGTTCTTATGTTTAGGGGGGGGGAATGTTTCCAAAAGCTAAGGTTTCAGCTACTTCATTTAACCCTTCATCAAACTGCAAACAAGTATGACATACTAGATTGAATTCTACATACGTAGCAATCAGTTTGATGAAGGCTAAGAAATAGAGCACTACGAGCATATACGAATGAGAAAGGCAAACGGAAGATCCCTTGAGCAATCCTACAGCGAGGTCGTTTTGAACGCCAGTATTTCCATATGAACTGTCGGGGTTGCTCAAATGGAAGAATTCGAACCTGGTGGTTGGTTGCAGTGACCTGCATGACACTGAACGTTTACTGCACTAGAGCCGATTGCACTCGAGCACCTCTCCCCTCCTTTCTCCCTTTTCCCTCTTTTCCTGAAGGGCGGACTAGCCGCGGGCCACATCGATATCCTCTGATCCGCGCTAGGCAAAGGCGCGCCAAGCGAGCAGCCCTATCCTAATCGACTCCATCTACTAATCGACTCTCCTCGTCGACTCCCGTCGACCCTGATCGCTGTGGCCCGTGGCGGGTGTTGGGGCGTGGTGCGCCAGTGCATTCTCTCCCGAGGGGGCCGGCGGCTGCACGCGGGATGCGTCGCGTGATGCGTTTGTCTTGCTGTACGCCGCTGCCCACGCCTCACCCCCCCTCCTCTCAACATCGCGTCGGAGCCAAGGGTCCCAATGTGCCCTACCCCTGCTGGGCGGGTTCTTGCGGCTGGTAATGATGTATCAGTTACTCTGTATGCTTGCGTGTATTCCAACCGTGCGCTTACTTATTTAATGCATTTGTATGCCCGGGATTGCTGTTTTTTATAGAAGGGGAAAATACTTCCCGCATTTTTCAAAGCTAACTAATAAGGTTGTTTCTGTTGAAAAGTAAATTGTAATTTGAGAATATTTTTGCTATATTCGTATAGAATGGCTTTCGGAGATAAAAAAGAAGTAAAACATATTTTAAAAACGTCATAACGTTGGGTTTTAATCTGATGATGACGATAATACTGATTAAAAATAATATATTGGGAATTATGATTAAGAAATTACATATTAACTAGTACTATTCGTACGTAATTGGAAAATGATAAAATTCAGGTTTTTGTGTCTTTTAAAGACAAACAATAGCTTAACAATGGACATGTTGAAGATATGATTGCAATTAAACTTGTTACTGGCAACAAGGGTGTGAACATTAGTCTAGATTTAAGTAGTCAACAGAAGAAATGTACATGGAGAATAATAAGAGTTGGGTTGTAAACATGTTAGGTTCGCGTGCTTACTGTATGCAACCACTCATTGTCGTCCATTAAGAGGTACTGCATCTCGCTACTTGATCTATTAAGGTATGACATGACCGATCCATTTATCATTCAGACGGGAGGCATTCTCAAGGTTGCTCACAGTTATTTTTAGAGAAGGTTTTGCGGTACCCCTTGAGTACCAGGGTTGTTTTATTTCGTTGAGTTTGCTCGTAATAACCTCCGAGGACAATGAAACCGGAAAGTACTAGTACTAATGATATCACGAGGAACGCTATGTTGTCCTGCTGCTGCCTTTTTGGTCTCTGCCTGCCATTGTAAGGCAAATCGATGAACACGAGAATGCTTAATTTTTTAGAGGTTGGATTATCGTTGGAATGTATTCACGAACGCAGTACGATGCAGATGCATTTTGGTTCCCACGGAGGTCATTAGGACCTTTGAACCAATTTGGAAAAAAAAAAACAACCTCAAATTAATTGAGATTTTCATGTAATTGACTTTGTGGGTATTCCTATTGAGAATTCTTTGTTTTGAAATAAATTTTGAATAAATTTGAAGAAACTGCTTCACTTACAGAATTTTTGTTCAGAGAAACTGCTGCGTTCGTTTCTATGCGCTATTTTACATGTTACCTATCTTATACGATGTTTTATTATGAACTATTCGTATGTAGCCATGTGTCCATCAACGAACTGTTTCTGGTATGTACAATTCGAAGAAACGCGAAAGATTTTTGTTTTGGATAACGAAAACAAACCAAAGAAGAGGCGTATGCTGAATCTTTGAACCGTGCTTTGGTGACTTTTGTGCATTGATTCTCGAACAAGAATTTTTTTACACAATGGCAATAGATTGATGACAAATTTATGACTACGATGATTTACTTATGATTTATGATACAAATTTACGACTTCCAGGAAGTTCGGAAGAACACAGATATTGCATAATACAAATGTAAAAGTAATGCACAATACATAATTGCATAAAAGTCTACAGCGAATCAATGTTTGATAAAAGTAAGAGGAATGATCATTGTCTTTGAACGAATGACATTCGTTCGCTCACTGTATTCGTATTTTCATACCATAGTTCTGATGAATCGACACCTTGCCTCATCACCTCTTTCACCGCATCGATTCTGTAGCCTTATTTATATATATTGCGTCTTAACACCTGCTGGCGTGCACTGTGTCATACCGGTGGTCCGGCCCTGTGACTGGGGAGGATTATTTATTATGATTTTTATCCTGAACCCATGTAGCCTTAGTTGGGATGAAGTGACAGATACGTGAAGACGATGGCGGATTTATGAAATGAGAGGCAATGAAGCTCACGAACTGTTCGAAAAACTCGCTCCGATCCCACGTTGTCCGCCCATCAAATAGCTGAAATTACTATTCGAAGTCACGAATCACAATTCTACTCATCATGTGGTCGAAAAAAGTAATATTTGAAGACATATCGCGACGGGAGGGTCATACTTGGATGGATAACCCAGGAAATTTCATGTTGCCATAATTTTGTGAAACGTCCGTGCCACGTTGTTCGCACCGGTTCCAGTGATCTGGGCGTGTGGCGCCAGGGGGCGGCCGCTGTCGCTCCCTTGAGGGAAATGCCACTGCGCTCATAAATCCTATACTGTCCGCCGACCCGCCGCCGTTGCCCTTACCGGGCCTTACTGGACCGTAGCGGGCTGCACCGGGTCGCTTTCGCTCAGGGGATAATCTGGTGACACCGTTCCGTGGGCGGTTATTATGTGACACTGCATGGTTAGGCGTTGCGATCGCGAGAACTGGCTTGCTCGCCTGAAGCTAAAAGATTTTCGTATTAACTGTGAAAGCAACGACAACTGAATTAAAGCGATTTTATGTTTTCATAAATTTGGGAATCTGAATTTGAAACTTATTTTTTCGCTACAACATAATATAATTGTGGCGATAAAAGCAATATTCTCCTGAAATTCATTGCATAATGTTAACAATTGTATATCCATCTTTCTATGCATAGAAGGAAAAGAAGAATTGGTGAGTTTTTTGTTCAATTGCACAAATACATCGCTGGGAGTATGCTACTAAGTCTTTCTGAAAACCGACTCTAGATTTACAATATTTGTCGCAATAATAATGCTATAATTGACATTCATTGTAATTTATGAAACATTTTAATAGCCTTTTTTTTCATCACGTTCCGATCAAGTGATACGCGTGTATACGTATTAAACAGTGCAGCCGATTAATATCTCGCGCGTACACGTCTGTTTGATATTCTGTGACATCCAATTTCTTCGGAATCTTAGCTGAAAATCTCGTTAGGGCCCGATGCGAGCGTAGGACGGGGTTCCAAGGGCGCGGGGGCGGGGAAGGAAGGGTCGGCGCCGGGCGGCCGTCATCACGGCGGGGGCGATAACGGGTGGGCCATCAGCAGATGAGCCCCATGGAAATAAATGGGACGGGACGGGGCGGCGCGGCGCGGCGTGTTCGCCCGCTAATGGAAGTGCTCCCCGAAGGCACCGCCCCTCCGGTCTGCCTCCTGCTTCATCTCACACCCCACGCCACGCCACAGCACTCCACTCCCCGCTCCGCCGTAGCCCCGTCAACCTACTCACGCCACACCACGCCACGCCATGCCGCGCTGCGCCACGCCGTATTGTACGCAAGTTCCTTCTAATCCTCTTCTGTACCTAACTTACGAGTCAAAAAATAATTTATCGAAATTTAAGTAAAATCTCAGTGGTCAATCTAATATATTTGTGATTAATTTTTAATACCTTCCTAACGTGATATTAGTAAACTTAATCACAAATGCTGTGAGAGCATTTCCTGTTATATCAACTCTTTCCTCCCTCGCTTTCACTCGTGTCTCCCATGTGAGAAACCCATCATTTAAATTGCGTACGTATTTCTCATCTCTCCTTTTTATCATAAATAAATTGTAATAAAAAAACTTCGAAAGTGGTCAGGCGCAAGAGCAGGCTAAATGGCCTAAGACTCGCCACCAATAAAGCCATTTATTTATTTATTTATTTATACGCTACACCTCACCATGGGCAGCCTCATCACGTAGAGCTACTTATGCCCCATCCTCATGCGAATTGATGTGGAGCACTGCGCGGATTGCTCCGTTCTATAGCTTTGGATATTCCATGGTAGAAAAGAACTAATGCGACTCTTCTGCGGGCACCATTGCGTCGTATATAGGTGCCTTATATGTAATTTCCACTTTTAAATAATATTCAAATCTTGAAATCCACGTCGAGAAAACTGAAGAAGGACACTTTCCCAAGATCGCTCTTAGGATTCCTTTAGATTGGGCTGCGTGGGCGAAGATGGTCTTATTTTTACTTGTTAATTCGTTGATTCCCTCCCTCCTCTCTCTCGCCTGAAGTTTTTAACATTTACCTGTGGATAACCACTTCGCGCTCGGCCTCTCCACTCGACGTCTCCTCTTGTCACTTCACCTTACCACACCGCTTGGCCGTGTGACATCAGTTCTTTGCAACACCATCGCGACGCAGTGCTCGCCTCGGTAAGCACAGCGCGAATTCTTGAAGCAGAGACTGATCCATGATTTTCTGAAGCAGCGATATCACTTTAGGGGGAGGGTGTTTTGTGTGCTTTGGACTACAAAAATCCTTCGGATGATGGGCGATAAAATGGGGGAGGGATTAAAATAAATAAGAAAAGAGAGAGGAAATAACGAAGGACCTTTCGAATATGTTGTATATGTTCTACAATAACAACTTTCATATTTTATTACTTTAGGTTTAAAGTGAACTTGGAATTTCGAAGTTTTAAGTTTCTCAATTAAAATGTATTAGAATTGTTAATATTATACTGGAATTAGTTTGAGAAAAAGAATGTTCGTAATGTACATAGGTAAAAGTGTTAATATCATTATTAATAATATCAAAGAAAGTAAACATGAGTTGCTGGAAATTACGCTTACGCAGTTTGATTCAACTGAATATTAACAGTACAGCACGACAACACTATTTTCTGGTATCGACTCCTTGCACGTTACTCTAATGCAATATTCATTGCTGCAGCAAATTGGTTTTGTCAAAACTGTACGTGGGATATCAGCAACTATGATACCCATCTTCTATGACTCATTCGTTGAACACGTGCACGCTCCACTTGGTGAAGTTCCAATGTCCCGAGTGATGATGCTAGTCTTGGCAATGAAGTACGCGATAAACCTTGATTTGCCCTTCACTCATGTGCTGCTTTCCCGTTCATTTTCTTGGGCGACAATCAGTAGGAGTAGGAAGTGAAAGTGCTTTTGTGTTCCTGCTTTCTAATTGGCCGTTCAGTGCATAAATGAGGCATGAAAACGACTTCATAAACATGTACTTCTTCGGGGGGTGTCGTTAAGTTACATCTTGCCGTATGATCTGTCCCTTTGACCATGACAGTGATAAAATATTGCCCATGAGCGCGAGGAGAGGAAAAAACAACTTTTTCGTGATGATTTATAATGTACTATCCGTCCGGCTGTTTTGTTAAAAGGAACAAGAAAGTGCCTTCCAAGGAATGGGGTTGTTGTCTACAGTGTGGTGGTCTCTTATCTTTGTGGAAGGAAGTGGGCTTTTTGTCAGAGACGGATAAGGCATATCAGTGCATAGTCGAAACGTTATTCTTAAATGCATTCGCATTCTTGATTCGAGGTCAAGAGTTTTTTTTGAAGGCATGAAATTGATGCCTTGACTGGAGATTTCTTTTCTTTTGGGAATATGAAAAATTCGATTGCTTTGAATAATACAAATAAAACTCCGAAAAAAGAATGTGCAGACACCCTATGTGTTGAAGTTAGATGTGAATACGTTTATATTTGTGTAAAAAGCGCATTAGAATGTATTATTATTCTTTTATTACAGTATATATGAAATTGACAAATAATTGTAATAACGTTTTCAAATATTCTGCAGTGTAATAAAGATAGATAGTGACACCTTGCAAAGAGAAAACGGAAAAGAGAGATCGTTCGAGTTGTCAAAGTTTAAATTTATTGATATTTGGAAGGGGGACAAACAAAAAAGAGGAAAAAAAAAGTAGATACCTAGGAGTTCGGGGTATAGATATTTATCTTTATCGAATTTTTGCAGTATGCGTATTGTGATTTGGAAATAAATTGTAATGTATGAATTTTAGTACTTTTTTACTAATAGTACATTCAGCTTATATTTTGCGCACATTTTCATTCATATCATCTCTGAAATATTTGCAAAAAGCATTTTAAAACTATTTTGCGCAAGAAACTGTTTTCCTTTTAGGCAATGCATATGCATTGCCTAATGTATATGTTATAATAAAATTACTCAAGATGGTTGTGTTAACGTACAAAATGCATCCAGTGCCATTAAGATCCGGGTTTCATGGTTTCGTAAAAATTTCGAAATTACAAATTTCGGATGTGTAACCAAAAGTAAAATTTTGGTGAAATGCGATGTGGGAATACTGGTATCAGGGGCAGATCCAGAGACAAATGGGAGGGGAAATTCAAGATCTTTTTGTCGAATGTGTCATATTACAGATTTTGTAATATATCTCAGGCCACTCTCAGCTCATTCTGCGATACGATCTTCTCTTTTAATGATTATCCAACAATAGTTTCGCTTGTAAGTTTCGTGGCAAGTTAAAATTAATAGTTACTGAAAAATTTTAGGGAGGGAAATTTCCCTCCCCATGTATCCGCGCCTGCTGTTATGAACGAATCTTTGTTATATAAGTCCCTGTGGGGTATGTGCTGTGTGCCCCGGAGGCGGTGCACACAGGAAGTAAGGCAAATTTGAACAAAACATCGCCACATCGCCAAGAGGTTTTTGAAGTCTATGAAAACGATGTTGTTCCGATGTCGACGATGTTTAAAATATCGATGTTCTAAATATGATAAAACATTTCGAATTAAATGTCCTGGTTCTAATGTGATACATAAAACGTCAATATTAAAGTATATTTTGCCTTAAATTTTACCGTCAAAATAACCAAAATAGACAACAACACGGGAGAAAAAGTAGCCAATAGCAAGCAGTTTCGTGCCACCTGGGTATCGACAACAGTGACAGTTGTCAATGGCTGTTGGTTGCGAGCAATCCACAAATGAAATAGATACTGGAAATTTAATTTATATCAAGAGATATTGTTTTGAAAACATAGATGTTTCTGGACAAATACATCGATCTGAGGAAAACATCGAAAGCAAAACATCGATGCTATATAATCGATGTTTCTGCTCAAAAAATCAATGTTTTAAAGACATCCGGGTTGTTTTGCCATCCTTAGTGTCAGGTGACGCGGTGAGGGTGGTCCCTGCCCTACGGGGAAGGGAGGTGCAGCACAGTGCGGAGCGGAGACTGAGCCCCGAGAGCTCCTTGGATTTACGAAGACGGGCGGCGGCGGCGGCGGCGGCGGCGCCAGCGTTGCCAACGCCCCCTCGGCTCTCCACGCGTCGCTGATTCCTCGCTGCACTTGATGGGTTTCTCTCTTGGGACGTTTCAGCACTTTGAGAGTAGTACGTCTGTAATTTGCGCCAGAGCTTGAGGACTTCGTTGCCTATCTGGTGCGAAATGTAGGTTACACGTCTGTCCGTTGAATCGCAGCCACCAATGTAATTTTCCTGTGTAATTGTTTTATTAGGGCTTTTTAGGATCAGTATTTTTTCGTAAATAGCTTCAATTGAATTGATCACTGTTTAACGTACTTCATTTGTTGAAGGGCGTAAGAATTCAGAGCCTGAATTTGATTTCTTTGCCTTTAGTTTAGTTTTGAGATCTATTTTATTACCCAAGTTCGTTTAACTTTCTTAGAAAATTTTATTCCGCAATTCAGATTTCCGTATTCAGATTTCTTAATGAGGTTAGCTTTGATATTATGATTTTTTTTCTAAGATTTGTACTTCACAATTGCTTTCCGGAATTCGGTAATCAACCCTTTTTTACTGAGGTGTGCTATGCTATTCTTTTGGGCAAGAGTTGCGTTCGTTGCCTTGCCTTTCCCAGAGTGCGGTCTCCTAATGGCAGTCCTATTCGAAATTTTCAGAGATAAAGCCGTGCGCTCACTTTCCGTGAGCGAGAAGAACCCTTTGGTTGCTAACGACTTCTCAAGCTTTCTTCCGAGATCCTTATCTGTTGGTCTTCTCTGATGAGCCCCTGTGTGCAGTGACCTGCTCTTCCCTGTGTTTATCAGTAGGCTAAATGCTGCAGTTATGAGATGCCACGTTTTGTTTCTGCGACATATTTGGGGTGCGCATCAATTATACGGTAATCAAAACGCAAGCATTTCGAAATGATCTTATCACACTAACCACTATGTTTTTTCTACTGGCATCTTTTGAAATCTCAGACACTTAATTTTGTATGACGTTCGCATTGATTACCGAACCTTTCAGATGTTTTGTAGTATGAAGCACATATGTACAACACGTTCAGTACGTTTTGTACTGAACAAAAGGACTCGTACGATTTTCAAGTGGCGCATTTCGAAGTAAGGGAACATCAATTAATTTTGGCCTTGTAAATTAAACGAACATCCTTCCGTGTGATATACTCACTCTGTGTGCGGTCTGAAGCCAGACTCCAGGTCTGTGTGCTCGCACAGATGCCTGATCCAGATGCAGCCTTTTCGTTCCGCGCAGTTGGCTGCCCTGGGGCAGGGCGCGGGGTCGTCTGCGCTGATGACAAGGTAGAGGCCGCCAATTTGGAGCGCCGCGGTGCGCCGGCCGTCCCGGCATAGCGAGCGGGGGCGGGCGGAGCGGCCAGGGCGGCAGAGGAGGGTTGCGTGGGTCGTGGGCTGCAGTGCACTGACCGATGTCGTCGCCTTCTTGGAACCTTTCTACGGATCCGAGGATTCCTTTCCTTTGTCACAGCGGAAGACCGTTAGGAAGGTCATGGATTGCTGCGAGAAAGAAAGTGCTCAGTCCAAACTCCGAAGTCATTGAAATGAAAGGATATAATATTATCATTTTTTGTCAAGCTAATAATGTGATTATTTTTGTAGGCGTGTTGGCTGACATTGAAGAAAAATGTCACTAGTATTACAGGGTAAGTCATTTCAGGTAGTAAAAAAACCCTCATAATATTTACAATGAATAATTCCTTTGCCATTGTAGTCTTAGAAGCTTAGATTCCCGTAGAAAGTTTTCTTTGTAATTTTCCAATTTCGTCGCGATATTTATGTAACAGAATCTTAGTGTGCATTTCCATGACTGAAAGCGCTGCAATAGACCCTGGAGTTCATTTGCAACATTTGCGAACAGCGAGTGCACCGCAATTCTGTCAAGCCCGCTGAGTGCGAGGGTTCCGATGGTCTAAGAACGGGCACAATTGTAAGGCAGCGCGCGATACAACTCTGTCGTAATATGTAATACTGCCGCTGTGTCGCGCGTGCCCGATACAGAGCTGACGTAATATGCACCCCGATTCCATCATTTCACAAATGTGGGTTTTTCTTTGTAATGGAAAGGAAGTAATTTTTCCTTCGCTATCCCTAGAGCTTTGACTCATTGTAAGCAAATCCTTCTAGACGCTATATGAGAAGAAAAATCATCAAGAAACTGCTGTGCAATAAAGAAACCCTTCTCAGCAAAATGAATTAATGAAAATTTGTTCACATTATTGAGGAGAAGACGGTGGTGTGCTATTTTACCATCTGAAATGACTTGCCTTTACAATGTATATCAACAAAAGACATTGAAGTTGGTACATCAAAACAAATTACATTCGAAAATCATAATTGATTCCGTATGTTCGAGATAATATCAGCTAAAAATGTGTACACGATCGCGATACACTAGCGTTATACACGATCTTTATAAAAAGTTCTGCAATTTAATTTTTGCTCTAATGGAAAATTTAAAATCATGTTTCGTAAAGTCAACAAGTGAATCTTTCTTCATGGTTACAGGGAGGTGTGGCTCATGTCGCAACTGCACCTCTTCATTAAACGCGTAAATGATAAACATCTTCGTGTCGATTAACTTCTTCGGTGGCGGATTGGAGCGAGGAACAGTTTCTGGTCTGTCGATGGGCGTGAGGATCCACGCCAAGAAACAGCGTCCTCGCCACACGTTATCTCCAAAAATAATTTATTTTCGGTTTTCGGTAACTAATTGGAGGGTTGCAGCCATTTCTAATAGTGGGTTACCGCTTTTTAAATTATCGGCTCGCCAAATGCGTTAGTGTGTCAAATTGGATGAGGTAATAATTGGGCTCGGCCCACACGGCAGCGCATGGCACTTTGAGACAGCTATTACGAAACTTGGTGCTCGTGTCGCGTACGAGGAGCTTCTCGATGGAATGAGAAAGCTGAACCTCAAATATTCCTTGTGCGAGTCAAATTCTCTATAACAGTGCTCCTCGATAAGATGCAGTGGGTGATCGGTTTACGAACAATTCGGACAGCGTGGCATTGTTTGGAACATATTATAGAATTTCCTGGAATGGGCAATGTGCTAATAATTCACTTACGACTCTTGTGTGTCAGGAACACGGAATCCTGAAATAAAGGTAAAAATGTTAGTGATGTTGCATGTAAGTTTGCGGATAATTATAAGTTCAGTATTAGATTTACTATTCAGTTATTTATACAGATTTGGTCGTCAGTAAGCAAAACTGTTGTAAACAAACATTTGTACACTTTTTTTGTTACACCTATATGTTGATGTATATTGTCTTGGGTAATATCTAATATGCATTTTAAATAACTTTATAAACTGCGGATAACATGGCAATCTTCAAAATGTGTGGAAGATATTTCCATAAGAGGTAGAGAAAATGTATGTAAATAACGGTAGTAGTATTTTCGTGTTTATTGTGACATAGCATTCCTTCTTGTGTTTATTCGTTGCAAATGGTCAAGAGTCGTGTGTGGTATGCAAATGCACTTCAGGTTTAAACATTTGGAAACTGTGAAATTTATCTGAAAAATGTTTTGGAAATCAACTTAACCAAATAACGGATTTTAAAGGAATTAGAAGCTTGACTATTTCTCTCGCTCGTTTATTGAAAGTTTTGTCAGATTTCTGAGCAATGTGTTAAACCGCCAGGGGTCTAGAGTATTAGGTATTATAACTTACAATCTATTTCGTTTTTAGGCCTCATTTCCAATGCAAACTTAATCGTAACGTAATGCTGTAAACTTAGCCGCAAAATTTACACGTAAAAACAAGCGTTCACAATGACGAACGTAAGTTTTGCGTGAACCATTCAGAATTCAATGTACTGAAACTTGATCGATTCATCTCTAACATGGTGAAAAGAGCTTTCCACCATGACTTCCAGCTTTTTCTTCGAGATTGCTATCGATTTGTCTTTATATACATGCGAGTAGATGTTGTAGTACTGCTCACATTTCCTTCATCTTATAAACAAGGATTCTCATGAACCAAATTCATGAGTAATTCGTCGGACATAATTAGTTTATTCGCCATCTCAAGTTAAAGTGACAATAAAATATGTCCCAATTCTTACATTGAATTCACTACACGCATCAAAAGCATTCGTAAACTAGTTCTCTACATTACAATAACAATGACGTAACCACAAACTACCTGAACACAATCTGAAATTGAACTTCCATGCTGCTCTCTAATTGGTCTTCGGTAGAATTCCGACGTAAACTTAACGTAAAAGCTTGGAGCTTGCGAACTCTTTAAGTTTACGGTCTTACGTCAACGGTTACGTGAAGGCATTGTGAATGGTCTCGCTTAATAACACATTTCTAGATTTTGCGGCTACGTTACGTTTACGTTTAAGTTTGCATTGTGAATGAGGCCTTAGAAATTTTCGCGCGAGAGTACCTGGGAGTCGTTCGCCGGGAGACGAGGTCCGCGGGCGGGGAGCAACCTGACCTAGGGCGTGCGCGGGCGTCGTGAGCGGGCGGTGGGCGGGCGGGCGATCGCTCCGCGCGGCGCGGCGTGGCGGGCGTGGGCGACGGGCGGGCGGCAATGCCCTGGCAAGGGCACCGCGAGGGCGGGCGGGCGGGCATCCTGCGCGGTCTGCGCCGCAGGCCGAATATGGTGCGCGCGCCCTTGGTCGCGCTGCTACAGCCACAGGCCGTGGAATGCGCTGCACCGGGCATTGGCGGCGATCTACCGAGAGGGATTCTTGAGCGAGGAGCTGCTAATCAAAACGCGCTTTGCCCACAGGTGCAAAAAAAATTGAGTTTGTTATGAAATTGGGTAGTTTTTAATACGCTCTACACTAGTGGTGTCAAGGTCTCCTACTGGTGGCTGTGGCACGCCTCGCGGCACCGTGCCATGCCAGGAGCTTCTCTACGCCACTAGCGTCGGGAGAGGAAACTGTTAGTAACCCCGCCGTTTTACAATAGTGATGGAGTTGTATCTTGCGGCGGGGTTATGAACTGCGTGGAGAGGCGATTTCGCCATGGCACTCGTGCCACGGAATCCCGCTCGTGGCATCGACCTTGATAACACTGTTCTTACACGTTCGTGGTTGCAACAAATGGTCTTTCCGTTCTTTGTAGTACGGTGTTTTTTGATTTCTTACTATTTAGATCAACCCCAAGGGGGGAGGGAGGGAGGGAGGGATGGATGGATGGATGTGTTTCTGTTGCTTCCATTTGCAATCAGGTCGTATAAAATAAATTTGATTTACTTGTGTCGTTCATTGCAGTACGTTTTGATATTATCCGGCGCAACGAAAGACCGAACGTGACATCATCGCCAAAGCACGATTTATTGTCTTGTTTTGTGAGCCAGATATATCTCCAATCGTAATAAAAATCGAATAGCTACTCGTTTGTATTTTTCTGCGTGACTTTATTAAATAAAATTCAAGGAATATAATTAATCCTAAAATTTCTTTAAATAGTTGAGCATTTGTTGTGAAGTCTTTGACGGGAAATACTTAGTTTTGAAAAGCAGATATGAAAGAAATGGAGGGTTTGCTTTAATTTGTTCTAATTTGAAGTAAAACTTACATATTGTGTTTCAGCATGAGACTTGCTGACTTGTGAAGAGAAATTCAGGATTGGTTATTCGTGACAAAACTAATTTTGTGATTTATTGTTTGTATATTATAAACTTTTTTAGATTCTGAATATTTTCTCATTTTTGTGAGAAAATATTCAGACACTCTTGAGAAATCCTCTCTGTAGCAATACGACAGCTACAAATACAAAGTCTTACAGTTAGTCTGATTCTGCACGATGACGTTTTACCAATATTTCTCTTAAACCGCATTTCATTACTTCCCTTGAAAGAAACGTTGCATTGATTTCCTTACAAGATACAGTGCTCCGACCCGCATTGCACACAACACTCACCATGCTGGATTCTCGGATTGACGTGAAATTTTACCAGCTTGTTCAGCGCCTTTCAAAACATCTACATACAAATTTCTAACTGCTATGAAGCATTGCAAGTAGTGTTTTTGAGACAATTAATATTGAGATCTTTCATAACCTTACCGCCGCTGGTGGAACCAGCTGCGAGGAGCGATTTCCTCTCTTCCACAGGTGGTAAGGTCATGAAAGGTCTCTATACTAATTGTCGTAAAACACTACATGCAATACTTAATAGCACGTAAAAAAATTGTATGTAAGGGTTTTGAAACGCGCTGAATAAGCTGGTAAAATTTCATGTCAATCCGAGTATCCAGCACGATGAGTGTTGCGTGTTAGCATCCTCTGCTGTTGTTTTTAGCCGCGCCTCGCTTTGTTTTTAAAGGCCGTCTTTTTCCAAGCGACCGGCGGCAGAGCAGGGCCATTCAGCGCCCGGCGCGACGTAAAGATCGCAAAGCTCCCGAAAAGGCGGGGACTGCCGACGCCCGCCGTTTGACTTCGGATTTGGGCGAAAGCCCTGGTCGAGCATCATTTTGCTGCGAAGTTCGCGTTGTCGACTTAGATAACGAGAGGTTAATGGAATATTGGAGGAGTGCGTTCTTGGCCGAGGTACACTCCGTACCAACTCAGTAGCCGCAGACTGGATGATTCGCTCCGCATAACTTTCTATTTTTTCATGTAGCTACGCCGTTCGTCGTTCTCATCCTATTTGGATAGGCGGATCAGTGTTTCGTTAGGCGGAGACAAGACAAGGACTTGGTATTAAGCTGCCATGGGCAAAGATCCTACGCGTAGAGGAAAAATAGACCCATCATACGCCTTCCAATAATTTTCGTAGGCGAGTTAAACTTTGCAGCAGCTCGGTAGCAGCGTCTCATTGATTTCCTCAGAAAATACGGCGCTCCGACCCACATTGCACTTAGCATCCTCTGCTGTTGTTTTTAGACGCACCTCGCATTGTTTTTAAAGGTCGTCTTTTTTCCCGGCGCTCGGCGGCGGAGCAGGGCCGTTCAACGCCCGGCGCGACGTAAACAGCGTAAAGCTCCCGAAAAGGCGGGGACTGCCGACGCGCTCCGTTTGACTTCGGATTTGGGCGAAAGCCCGCGTCCTCGGAGCGCGTGCCGGGGGGAGAGGGGTGGGGAAAGCGCAGTATCTCTTCCGAGACGTGCGGAGGCCGCCCGCGTTTAATGTACGTGATAAATCCAGCCGCACCTCTCTCGCAGCCGAAGCGGGTTTCCATAAGCCAGAAGCGTGAATGGATGACAGCTTGTCGTTCGTTACATTTCCTTAATACTAGTCTTCTTTGGTACCCATTTGGGGATGCCCTCGCTCTGAAAAAGGCTAATTTGTAGTTACTCGGGCCACTGTAGTACATCCATCCATTATAGTATATAAATAAAAGCTTACACTCACCTGGAAAATCATAACCCCACTAATCTGATTAAATAAAATAAAATTTTAAAAAAGTATTTTAAAAAAATTGTGTGGATATGTCGTGTTATATCGAAAAAGTAGATAGTTTTTATCTAAAGAGGACATCATCGTGCTTGATGATTATGGGCTGCTACCCTGTTCTCAAGAAAAGTGACAATACCAATGCAAGCAATCAGTTAATTTCATCACAGTTATTTAATGATGCTAGATAATGGTTCCATGTGTGTCGTCACAATTACATCTAGCCTGGGACTAATTTCAATTCATGGATTAAGAAGCATGCTAAAAACTTTTAATTACACGTTTGTAATGAAATCTCCGATCGTTGGTTAATTTCATTTCGCATGCTATATATCTTGACGTAAACAGGTTGTAACTCTTGGGGTCTAATCTAATTCTGAAGACGGGCGGCACGGTCCGTTTGACTTGAGATTCGGGCGCAAACGTGGAGTTTGGAGTGCGTGCCTAGGGAGAGAGGTGAGAGGATGAGGAAGGTAGTAACTCGCGAGTCGTGCGGAGGCCGTCCGCATTTAGTGCAGGGAATAAATAGCAGCGAATCACAAGACGATGCGGGTTTCCATAAACGCATCTTGAGTTTGTGTGTTGTGCCGTGTTTTGGAGGAGAGTTTACGGCGCTTTTTGTGTGGTTGACACTTCCGTGAATGGTACGCTCCTAACATGGGCTTCCTGGTCCGATCGAATATGAACTATCGCTATATTTTTTAATAAAGGAAAAAGGAAGCAAAAAAATACACCTTTCTGACAGCATTATTTTTTTTTATTTTGCGTGGACAATGCCCAATAGTCAGCGAACTGGTGACTTGCTTTCCTGCAGTTTTTTTAATTGTGTAACGAGAAACCTGAAGAAATGGAAAAATCACATAATAATAATAATAATAATAATAATAATAATAATAATAATAATATGCAGAACTCGCCGGAACTTCGTTGCCCTCCACTTCTATTTTTAAAGAACGTAGTGAAAAAAACTAGGAATATGCGACATTTGTCATCAGTAAGATTAATACCTCTCCCTCCGTTTCCACCCTTTGCCCCTCCCACAATTGTTTCCCTTCCTTTTTTCTTCACTTCACTGTAAGTGGGTTGCGTGGGGAACTCTGCATTCCTGAGATTGCATCTTCATTTACCTGGGCATTTCCCCCCACGTTAGACGTTTTTAAAAGGTTGCAATACCTGTAAATTAACACCGTACTGACCTTTCAACTAACTGTCGCTACATAGTCTGAAACTAGCCTTCTCTTGTGAGCATAATTACTCCACTCCAGGTCGGAAAGCGCGTGGCACCGTGTTTCACTGCATGAGTATTGTCGGGCTTGCTTTGTGGAGTCCTTGTCGTTAGTCACTTTCGTGCTGAATGGATGATGAGCAACGTGGCGTTAACGTAAGGGATTGTTTTGTTCTACCTTGACCAAACGGCTTTCACGGACGGCCCAAGGCAGAGTTTTAACTTCTTAAGTTATCTACTAGTGTTTCCCCGATAATGAATTCATTCCGCACCAAGTTAAATGCCCTGGTCGAGCTTCGTCTTTTCGAGCAGTTCGCGTTGTCGACAATGCTTGCAAGAAGAGAGGTTAATGGCATTTGGGTGGAGTGCGTTCTTTACTCAGATACACTCTGTACCAACTTGGTAGCCGCAGATTGGATGATTCGCTCCGCATAAATTTGTGTAGGGTATATTTCACGCAGCTACGTCGTTCGTCGTTCTCATCCTATGTGGATAGGCGGATCAGTGTTTCGTTAGGCGGAGACATGACAAGGACTTGGTATTAAGCTGCCTTGGCCAATCTTCGACGCGTAGGGGAAAATGGACCAGTGTCGATAATTTTCTTACTAGAGTTAAACTTTGCACCAGCTCGGTAGCAGCAGACAGCATGTTTCACTGCGCAGCATGCATTGCCGAGCGCGCTTTGCGGAGGCCGTGTCGTTAGTCGTTCTTCTGCTAGTTGGATAGGCGGGGCGGTCTTTCGTTAGGCGGCGAGCACTCAAGGGGTGGTGGTTGTTGAGCTGCCTTGGGCAAACAGCATTCGCGCGGCGATTGGTGAGTTACCGTCGGCTGAGCAGCGCCGGCGGCGGCGGCGGCCGCGACCGAACAATGCACAATGGCGTCGTAAACCGCCCCTGCTGCCGCCGCCGCCGCCGCCGCCGCCGCCGCCGCCGCCGCCGCCGCCGCCGCCGCCGCCCGCAGCCTTGTGGTCGGGCGGTTGATCGCTTAGCGCCGGTCGTTGGTCCTAGCGCCTTGACGCGGGGCGTTCTCGCGAAGCTGCTTGACCCGCGAGTTGTTCTGTGGAGTCTGTCCATCTTCTTTGAGTTCTGCGGTTTCTGATAGCCGACTCATAAAACAATTTGGGTTTTTATCTATTCAGCATTTTATCTATTCATTATTGTAGCATTCAAAAGGCGTAAAACGTGTTTTGTAGCCAATTTTCATAAGATAAGATTTTTACAAACTTTTTTTAGGTGGCAATCACATAAATTGGATGTGCAGTAATTTCTAGGAGTAAAATATCAGGCATATTTAAAGAAATCATTAATTTATTCTATAATTTATTTTATATCATTATCGTCGTTTATTTTTTTGATTAAGCGTAATTATTGTAATTGATGGGGATGGCAAAAGAAAAGAAGATGCCGTCTTCTGCATATGAGAATTCATCCGCGCCTCCACAAGATTTTTTCCCAGATGAATCATTAGGCGTAAAACGACTGGCAAGGTGCAGTGGTCTGGGATTTAATCTCTCGTCTCAACCTCACGCACGAAATGCAAAGTGCAGACATTTATGCTCGTGATGGATTTTTCTGGTGTGACAAAGTGGACAATGAAAGACAAACATCACGTCATAACAGCTCCTTTACATTCTTGACTAGCGAATGTATCTAAAACTATAATAGCAATTTTCGTACGAGTATAAGTAGAGGGATTGTTTTCCTGGCTTAGTCCATGTCTAGGAGACCTCTTTAAGTCATTTAGGTTTCGGTGTTTTCTTTCAGGGGTCATTGATTTTCTTGAAAACAAAGAAAGGAAACTTTCTAGACGGATCGCTCTCAAAAAAATAAGCTGTACCGGCTCTTCTTTCTGGGGATTAAAGATTATTCATTGGACATCTACACTGATTTTAGATTTACCACTTACTGGTGTGCGAATAATTGACATTGACGAATTGAATGACGAATATCGAACGTTACATTAATGCAATTGTTTCCCGCATCTACGTTGAGAGCACCCGCAACAACATGAACGCATTCACAGAAGCGCATCCACCGATGGCCGCCGGCTCACGGTCGGAGAGGATCACGATCTGCGGGAATGTGGGTCGATCCCCGCGGGCGGCGCCCCGCTCCGTCCCTCCCCTCCCTTTCCCTCCCGGCGCGCAGACAAAGGGCGTTCGCGATGCGCCCGGTCGCCCGCATTCCCCGCCGCTTTTCACTCGGGCTGGCGCCCGGGCGCGCTTTCCGCCTGGAGACCGCGGGCTGCAGTGGCAGAGGACGGGCTTAATGCGCGGCTGGAACAAGAGATGAGGGTTCCGAGTAGTGGACTTCGATTCATTGATCGTACAATTCGCTTGCGTGTTTTGAAGCAGAGGTTCTCAAATTGTGGTACGCCTTCCCCCTTAGGGATATCTCAATGGGTACGAGGTAGGGTTGTTGGGGGAGATGTTAGAAGGGCGATAGGAACATAGGAGGATAGAAATAATCGTTAGGTACGGAGGAGTGGTATTATAATAAGCCTATGCAATAGAAAATATGTTCTATTGTAAAGGCAATCTTTGTTTGGAACTCTCTGGCATTTCTCGAAGATAAACTCATCAGCAATGTTGTTTGTTTTTTATTATTTTTCATTTTTTTAATTTAATGATGACCTTGTCCATTAAGCGATGACAAATAAGTAAATGAAGATCCTTAATACATAAAACCAGTAAACATTATTTGTTGAATTTTAGGAAAAAAACGAAATATTTTCCATCGTACAATCCGTGTACTTACCATCGAATGAATCTTGGAGTTCAGTGTCTTGAGTTGAACAATGGCTTTTGTAGTTTTCGGAATATCTCGGTCGCGTGTAGCTCCTCTCTTTATTTAGTGCAAGAGTTCGTTTCTCCTCTAAATTCTCCAGTGGGTCGTAAAACCTGCATCATATTGCATTACATTGTGGTTGAAACTGACAAAAATTACGTATGCAATGGTTTACGACTTTTTCAATGTTACGAGTCCAGCAGCGTCGAGTCCGTTGACATTTACGAGAGTAATTGTGATGGAACTCCTGCCGATATGAAGAGAAAAAATACAGTTTATCAATTAAACCCGAAAGCAATGGATTACTGATAACTGAGAATTACAACGCCCTGACCCCCCGATATGTGGCTTAAAATTCTTCATCTTCGGTTCTGAAAGAGTATTTATTTTTGTTTTCGAACTTCGACCCACGACCAGTATTTCACTTGATAAAAATCCTATAATACAGTTCCTTTCACGTCCGAGTTAACTGCCATAAAATATCCAAAGATTAGATAGCGAAATAATTGTAAACCATGTAGACGTTGAGGAATTGAAGTCGCCGAACACTGACTCAACTGTGTTCCAATATCTGGTTGACCTTAAATTTATAAATAATTTGAACGATATCTTTTCAGAAGTAGTTGCGAAGAAACATTAATATATCTAAATGTTAAGTGGCATTTCATGTATTCTGAAAGAGCACATTAGTGTCTTCAGCTTGGTAAATCTAAAAGTTTTCGTAACGTTCAAACCGGAAATGTGCATGAATTGGGGTCGAAGCAAAACAGATGTGTAATTTGTAATATAAAGTTCGGAGATACGGTAACGGAATATTGTATCATGTTTTGAAATTTTGCAGTTTCCGAAAAAAATATGGATGGGACAAACATTTTGAAATAGAGTGAAAGTTATTGCTATCCTTGCCTGAAAGTCCTGCGTCCTGCTCAATACTCTTGTCATTTTAAGTCTCTTCTTATTCATATTCAGAAGTAATAGAATGGACGTTGATATCTGCAAAAATAATTGTTTCATTTGTTTTCGTTCGACAAATTTTAAAACACCTTTGTAAATTCCGTGTACTCTCTACCACACCCTCTCCCATTCAATTACTTGGATTAGCTCAACCCAGGTCTGAGTCAAAACGGTGAAAATCTCAGGAAACTTACAGCATAGTAACTTCTTGTGTTTTACATTTCATATCTATTCAAACGATATGGCAAATATTAATTATTTGGAGAAAAAATATCGACCTCTCGATAAATGGTTCCGTTGATGTCGTTCCCGTATCGAGCCTTGTGTGGCAACATTCTCGACCACCGACGTCGCGATCGGTCAGCGATTGCGCAAGGTGTCAAGGAGTCATTATGCTGTCGCTGTTTATTCCAATTAGAGGAGAAATCTCGTCGTTGCCATCGGATTAAGCGCGACGCGGTCGTCGCAGTCCCCGTCCCCGTCCAGACTGCTTCGGCTTTCGCCTGGCCGCCGCCTCCGCCGCCACCGCACGGTGGTTTGACAGACGGAAACACCAGTCAAAATTGTTGTTTTTCCAAAACTGCTATTTACGAGCACATGAAAAGATGTGACCCGGGTCTTCAGATTCCAGGCTTTCTTCGTAGTTTTTGTTCATTTGTATAGAGGGTCTCCGAATGGTAGAATTTGTAAGAAGCTTGATAGGTCTTAATGCAAATGTGTAATTGTAATTGTTTCCTTACCATAATAAAAACAAACATAAAATATTTTTTATCAATTTATTGCTTTTTTTATGTTTCGGCCCTAAATAAAGGAGATGAGATCCATATTTCTCTTTATTCTCTCGTAATTATTATTTCCTTTTTGTTAATTATGTTTCATTACTCTCTAGTAGTATTTGTTACAAAATGTGTAAGTTTAATATATTTCCTGCAATGGTTTTACAAGTAAAGTCTCCTAGGAACATTATCCGGTTCTTATTTGATACAGATGGTAGCATTATTCTTCTTTCTAAATACGTTTCTTAATTTAATATAATTTATTTAATGTTCAGCATCCGTCAACTATATAACTTTGAATTATTTTTAACACAAATTTGTTGAAATAATATTGAAATAGAGATGGCTTGCTGTCCGTGACCTGCTGTTAACATTTCTACACAGAATTCAATATGGAAAAGTAGGAAACAAGGGAAACGAGCAGACAAGAGAACTGATTGGAATTGTCGTTCAAGGAGTGGTCAGCTTCCAACCACGCTACTGTCACGTCACACCTTCAGTACGTTACCTTTCTCCGGTCATTTTTCTGCCAAAATTATGTTTGTAGTGCAAAGGAGAATCCACTTCGCAAGGACTTGATAAACTGATCCATCCAATTCGTATCGATCCCTCTCGCATTCTCCTTGTTTATTTTAGACAACTCTCTTATTTCGCCTTGTTACTAAAATCCTCCACCGTCGGGATATTAGCAAAAACGACACTATAGTTTGAATTTATTTTTGGTGAACAAGGATATTTTGACCGCTTTTTCCCAATCCGGACCACAGTGCTGGGTGGCCGGACGTGTCGCATTTAAGAGCAAACAGATTTAACGCGTTTTGCTAAACGGTCGCTCCGCTGCGGACCGCCTGGGGCGCCATGAGGCGGTTGGGTTTTCCCCTTTTCGCTCTCGTTTTCTAATGGCCAAAGAACTTGTAGTGTCACTCTGTTTCCGAGTGGCTAGTGTGCTTTGACGTTTTGCGCATATTGTAAGACGAGGGGGCCTGTGATTATGCAGATGTGTCCAACGTCTACCCGAGTATTTGAATTTGCATCTGTGGTTGTTTGTGAGTGGGTATGAAGGAGGAAAAGAGGTGTAGAGTTCATATTTCTGTGTTTGAGCAGATGGAATAGAATTTGAGATGATTGGTGGTCGCGTACGAATGGTGCAAGTCTAATGCAAGAAGTATTTCCTTTAGTTCATAAAATCGTCGTGTGGAAAGCCCCAAAGAAAATTGTGATGTCACCACGGTTCCTTGGAGTATGTCCTTGAAGCAACGCCCAATGTCTCGAATGTTGAATGATTTTTTTTCTTCTCAGTATCCTTGGCAATATTAAGGAGTTTCAGTTCACGCACAGTGAGTAAAATGTAGGTATATTATTAGTAATTTGCGATGTTCAGTTACCATTGCCATTTGTTTTGCCAATTGATGTTTCTTTTTCATGGAGAACTTTGAAAATTAATGAATTTATTAGTTAATAGTCACTTTCTATTAGATTCTGATACATGTCGTTCTGACGTTCGTACGTCGCGTTAACACAATAGACGGAAACTTGAAAACATGTTTAGAGTAATGCAAACACCTGTAAGCCTCATTAGTGATGAGACAAAATCATACATCAATTTCGTACTGCGTTCTATCGTGACGTCTCCCCGAATAGGCTTCACTGAAGCTCCAAGATTTCTGGCTTCTCTAAACGCGCATCCAACATCACATCGTCAAGAACATTTTGTTTACTTCCTCCCGCTTTTTTCCCCTTTCTCCCCCTTGGAGCGTCTTTACCTCACTCCCTCTCCACGTCCGGTCAAGCCTACTTCCAGGCGCGTGGGCGTTTGAGACCTGCGTGAATCGAGGCCAGCGCGCACCCTCCCTACCACCCACCTTCCAACTTTCCACGCGTGACATTTAGCGGCGCCCGGGACGCGATAAATCCCGCGAATTGACGGTCGCAGATAAAAGTTATCTCCCTATCTCCCGGCCCGGTGGTTCTCCTTCCCATGCGCGCCGGCCGGCTCCGGCCTTCGTGTCCGCTCTCTGGCCCCGATTAGTCGCGGCCGCCGTGCTTCGCGATCGTCGACTGTTGGGCCGGTCGTTCGCGTGATGTGTGGTTCACGAACGTGTTGTGCTCTTTGTTTCACTTGATAGAAACTGAGCAAAGAAAGTGTGGGAAGATCTGAGTCGATCAAGTCAGGAGTTCAGTAAATGACGTGTTCGTTGCCAATTGTGGGAGTCCCTTCGCATCAATATCGTTGTTCTTAAAATAATATAGAGCAGTTTAAATCATATGTTGATAGAAATGTATTCATTATAAACTTAAGCATTGTTTCTTATGTTGAGGATTCGTCCTATGTAAATTTAGTAACGTATA
This sequence comes from Acheta domesticus, assembly GCA_031308135.1. Taxonomy (NCBI): domain Eukaryota; kingdom Metazoa; phylum Arthropoda; class Insecta; order Orthoptera; family Gryllidae; genus Acheta; species Acheta domesticus. The sequence goes on along the minus strand of JAHLJT010009419.1, from coordinate 70,789,544 downwards.
TTCTTTCATTTCGATCTTAGACTACCCTTATCGCGCCAGACGTGGTTCCACATATCATGATTGTTTAAGGTGGATTGCTTTGGTACGTTATAGAAACAGTACGAAGAAAATGTGAAATATTCCGTAGAATTTGGGCTCAATGGGTGCATCAAGAGAGGAATGTACTTCGTTTTAAAAGTGAATCTTACAATGTGCAGCTTTTCATTGAGTGGTATTGTTTTATCTCGTACTACGCAGTTTTATTTAAATCTCAACATTTTTTTCTTCGTATTTGAAAGGTACGGCTTACACGAGTTCAGGCAGAGTTGATCGTGGACAGTCGAGTTCGCGTAATAGTAGTTCTCGTGCAAGATTCTTAAGAAGTGGATCTTGTTTTACGCGATAGAAACAAAGGAGCAGGGGGGAGATCTGTCTGACTTAAAACTAACTTGAGTTCGGTAAGTGGTATTGGCAGAAGTGGTAATTATTTGATGTAAATTAGTAGGAGAGTCTTGTGCAGTGCAGCGTCATATTACAAGTCTGAAGTGATATTAATTTATCTATCTCGAAATTTCATTTAGAACAGTAGATTTTCTTGCTTAATGAATTCGGCGTGCACAATTATTGCTCAGATGAGTTTTTAATTCTCGGTCGTCGAATGAGTACCGTGTGGTAGTGAAATGTGATTCACAAACCGGATTCGCAAGTAATGTGAATTCTTGTGGACGAGATGGAAATTGCGAAAAGAAATTTGAGGAAAGATCCAAGTTGATGAAATTGGGTTTCAGTAAATGACTCATAGCTATCGTAGGACTTACTTCGCGCGTAGGTTTTGATGAAGGGTGTTATTTTAGAAAATCATTTACATTGATACTGACTTACAAGATGCATAATAATTTTAAAATGGACTAGTCACTTTGTGCACTTTATGAAACATTAATTTGATAACAAATTTGTTGATTATAATCAAGGGCTGTGGGGCAGATTTTTATTTGAATCATAAGAACCCTTGTCTATAGTTGATGGCGGTAATAACGCAGGTTTGTGAAACACAACAGACCGTCTCATTTCAAAAGTCGAGCGATACCCTGAGCAGATGCAGCATCCTCGCCTACCGGAAAGTAAATTTTTTCCGAATTAGTCTTTCCATTTTCTCACCGTCCGCGAACGTGCTTGGCAGATGGACCAACGCACGCCATATGGGGAGACCGCTGCGTGTTGCTTTATCGTGTTTGTCAGGTCTCTTTACAGCGAGAAATCCCACGTCTTATACGAAGGTACTCGACTTGTCTTCTTTTCACTTGCGCACTGCCGTAAAGTAGTGCTTCTTGAAGCGTTTTCTGTTAGGAGGTTTATTCGCGTTCCAAGAGCTTCAAACGCCGACAGCTAATATCTTCCGTGAGTTTACTTTCGTGACCGACCATTTAGTTGTCGTGCGATCTCTCCTGCTACACGTCTTGTGCCAGTCATTGCTCCCCAACTTTATTTCATTTCATTTTGATGCGAAATGTTTTGCTACACTAAAAGGATGATTGCTGGTCGCTCGTGAGGTTCTAAACGATGCAAATGGAAATCGTTGACATGTGTAGGCATGTCATAAATATTAGGCTGGACACAATACATTTATCTTAACATTACCCATTTTTTTCGTTTTATTAACTCGAAAGAGAAATGTTTTAAGTGATGGAACATAAAATACATGATCTCTTTCTCATTGTTTGTGTCTTTGGGGAGACTGGATTCCGTTCGGTTTTATCTTCCGTGATGTTTGGAGATCTGTGGAATTCAAGGAACTTCGTCTTTCAACTTGTTCGTGTCCTTGCTTGAGTTCTGCTCAGACGTTGGAATCTCGCAAAAGGAAATAAAACGAAATGAAGTCGCGGATGGAATTTCACTCTGACTGTGAAATGAGGTCACAAGCGTTGCTTCTACCAAAGATCTTTGAATTGCTCAACGTAGTTCGTGGTATCAAAGAATTTTGATTCCATGGAAATAAAAGCTAATATTTGTTCGTGTGAAATTGGACAGGGATTTTAGGATAACAAGTGTGTTTTCTGAAAGCCATAGTGAAGAAATATTTTCGATATCAGGATAATTCATTATAAAAAGGACATTTCAAGTGTGTCATCCAAATATCAAAGAAGAACATTTTCTCGTAAACGTATTACGATCGAGACAAAAAAAGGAAAATTAAAAGGATGAAGTAGTAAAACAAAAAGGGGCGATGCAGAAGTAAATCGTTAGCTGTTCCCTAGAGCGGTAGCATTTTGTACAACTGGGCCCCCTATTGAACTCAGGTCATCGGAAGCACGAGGTGACGCGAGAGGCAGATGAAGGGGCCTTGTGATTTGAAGTGATTTGAAAATGCGGAATGTTCGTACGGGTCTAACTATTCGGGAAATACTTTCGTTTCATGCCGGCCTTGGTGAGCAGGGGCTTTGAGAATCATTCAATGATGTGGAGTCGTAGGTTGGATCACGCCATGGGCAGTTTCACCATGAGGTTACGAAGTAATTGGCTTTACTCACCACAGCCTATCTTACCTGAATGTTGTCAACTCCCTCATCATTCCCCCTTCAAGATTATCCAACCACGCACATTCAGTAGTACGTACCCACACGTCATCCGCACTTCACCTGCGCACATCACCGCCTCTTCGGCCGCTTTTGCGCAATGCTCGTCGTTGAACACGAGGTTTCCTTACTTCCCCCTCCTTTCTTTCCCCTTCGCATGCCACAGTCAGTGACCTATTGTGCGCACGCGACTGTTGGCAAAGATCGCGTCACGGTGCTCGTGACTTCGCCCAAGATGAAAGTCGAAAAGGAAGAAGGCTGAAAGGAGAGGAAGTTGAAGATAACAAGACAGAAAAATATTAATTTATATATAAGAAGCAAGGGAAAGATGACTTTTTGTACCATTTTTAAGTCATTGTCAAAACCCCGTGAGTGTGCTACTTCTAGGAAGCGAATTAGCCCCCCATTAAACAGATTCAAGATAAAAAAATTGGAAGTTTCCAGTATTTGATTGATGGAAGATAGGAGAAGCTCATGCAACAGTCAAGACACGTCACCATTGTGTATAACCAGAAAACGATGCACCCGAGTTCGTTATTTAAACCAGAATTACGTTTTTTACGTTGCAACCTAGAAAATGAGACCTTTCTGGACAATTATAGTTTTGAGGATATGCCCTCCCGGAGTACGGGCTGCAAGAGACGTGCGAAGTTGGTTTCCTGGTTCGGGATTTGTTCACTTTTAAAAGAGTGATTTGAAAATGCGGAATGTTCGTACGGGTCTAACTATTCGGGAAATACGTTTCATGTCGGCCTTGGTGAGCAGGGGCTTTTAGAAGCATTCATTGATTTATAGGGTCGTAGGTTGGATCACGCCATGGGCAGTTTCACCATGAGGTTGTGAAGTAATTGGCTCTATTCACCACAGCCTGTCTCACTTCAATGTTGTCAACACCATCATCATTCACCCCTCAAGATTACCCATTCACGCTCATTCAGTAGAAGGCAAAAGCAAACCACCACACCACCACTACGGGCACCTCCCCAGGAAAAGGATAAAGATAGTGAAATCTCCTTTATCGTGTACCCTTAGAATTGAGTACGGCATTCATCATCGTCTAAGTTTCCTGTTACTCTCGCTTCTCCTACCATCTGCCACCCACAACCCCGCTTCTTCTGGGACCTCTGTCAGTGACCCATTGTGCGCACGCGACTGTTGGCGAAGATCTCGACACGGCGCTCGTGACGTCACCCGCGACACCAGAATACCTCTGAGTTACAAAGCCGAGTTGTCTGCACCGACTGAGGCGTCTTTCCCTTCCATTCATCAACCCTTGCGTGTTCGGGAATGTCGGCGCTGATTATCTGCGCCCATATAGGGTAAAAGCCTTTGGTCGGGCCCTTCAGCGAGCCAGCGTGCGGAGAGAGAGACAGGCAAGTTACTTGGTGGTCGAGAGAATGCTTGCCGGCTGGCGGGCATAGAAAGTACAGACGCAGGTCGTGACATGGGCATTTTCTGTTTACAATGCGTTATTAGGACGAGTCTGTATTTTTCGTAATCCAACGATAATCGTGCGAATATGGAAATCGAACAAGTGCATTTGAAGCAACATTGTGAAACATTTGCGGACAATTTTCGCTACGCGTCTTTCATCCGGATCGTGAGCATTCTTGCTTTTAGAAGGAAAGGTACCACCTACCCACACATGACGCCCTGCCCTCGGCCCCTCCCGCTCCCCTCCCCCGTCCATTCCTCTCTGTTCCTTTTCTCCCCTCTCCATCCAGTTTTGCCTCGCTCTTGACAACTCCACTCCATTCTTCCAGTTCTGCTGTGTACTTCCACTCTGCACTAGGGACGGGACATCAATGTTTTCAAAACATCGGTGTTTCTATAAAAATATCGACGGTTTTAACAGATGTATTGATGCCGATGTTTTTTTAACATCGATGTTTTATGCTCAGTGTTTTTAGGTTTACGATGTTTTGTTCTTGGATGAAAAATCCCCATAATCACAATTGTGTAAAAGATTAAATATGAAATAATAACTGGTAGTACCTGTGTTTTCGGTCCACACGAACATACATCCACGAACATACTACCCTAATTGAAGAGACTGTTATTCCTCGCCCGAAATGCCCTGATATTAGCTTCGTCTTTCTTCGCATTTCGCACGTGGAGAGGCGTTTTTAACTTTGTTTTCAATTAAATTTTAATTATAAAATAAGATGTACGTCTATTGTCAAATTAAAATTTGTTGCCACGAATTTTATGTTAGAGGTTACTAAAAATACTTGAAAACATCCATTTCAAAAACATCGATGGTTTTTAATCTATGTATTTTTAACTTCGATGTTTTAATTTTGAACATCGAAGCTATACTGCGATTTTTCTAGGAAGAGCTCTCAAAATAATTCAAATCCCATCTTCGCGATGGAATATGTCACGGCATTTCGCGTCTTTTCTCGGTCTTGCCGGTAGAAGTCGCATGATCGCAAGCACTGCTTCATACGGTCGCGATTGTGCGAAATCTAGCGGAACGACTGTGAATGATACGAAATGCCGTGACATATTCCATCGCGAAGATGGGATTTGAGTTATCTTGAGAGCTCTTCCTACAAAAATCGCAGTATAGACAACGTCGATGTTTTGTTGTCGATGTTGCATCACTACTTTGCACAGCCCGGCCCGGTCGTCTCCTCTCCCCTTGCTTCGTTCCACCCCCGCGCTGTGACGCCCTGGCAGGTTCCATTCCGTTGAACTTTGCTCGGCCCCACCCCGCCCCACTCCATCCCACACCACCCTCCCTGCCTGGCCTCGCCCTACCCTGGCCATGCCTCGCCTCGCCTTGCCCCTCCCTCGCCACGCCTTGCCCCTCCCCGTCCCGCACTGCCTTATTCTGGTTTGCTCCGAATCGCCTCGTCTTGCCCACCCCTATCCGCACCCTGCTCCGGCTCGCTCCATTCCCCGCGGCCCGCCCCGCCCCGCCCTGCCCCGCCCCGCGCCGGTGAAAGTAGCGGCCGCCGAATAGTTTCGCGCCCCGGAATTTCCGGGAGCGGAAAGGTGTGATGGACCGCGGCCGCGCCGTCAGCCAAGAGCGGGCGGTTCCAGCGGTTGGCGAGGAGGCGAGCGGCGCACATGTGAACTGACTGCTGGACCGCTCGGCTGATACATGTTATTCTCAGCTAATGTTGCGTTTCTCTACTGTCATTAAGTGTAATATTTATTGGCATTGCGGTTGACGCTGTTATTAGTGGAATGAAACATTCGAATCCTATAGTTCATTACTTATTACACCTGCTCGCAACTTTCAAGTATTTTTTCTAAAACTTCAAAATGCATAACTGATATACTTTATTGTAGGGGTAGTTCTTCAACAAGAAATGAGAAATAACTTGTACTTGTGTAGGAATGCAATTTGATTTCTTTGTATGATTGAGAACGTAAATCAGATGTAATTACTATGAAATCTAACTCGAAAAGCATCAGGGGTTTCGTTTGTAAAAACATCGTACTCTAAATGAAATCACCATTTGAAACAATAGGCTCTTGAAGGTGGAGTTATGTTTCAGATATTCGTATAAATACAAGAGCTGAGTCGTAAATCACTATTTATAAATATCTAGTAGCAAGATAAGATAAACTTTCTATCCCCAGAGAAATATTTCTGATTCTGTTGAATTAATCATATGGGATTTAGGTGAACTTGTAAAGTCATTCTTAGTATATTTTCATTCTGCGGCAAGAACGGGGAACTGTTTTTTTTAACTGTATTAGATAAGTAAATGTTTGCTCAATTATGAATTAGTTTCTGGCATTCACTTTGAAGTAGCGACTCCTAATAATTGGTATTCGGCGAGTAGCGGCAAGGTATCTTCTACTAGCGGGGCACCGATCCAGCCGGGACAAGCTCTAAGCTCCCGAGCCGATCTCCCGGCATGTGTAGTCGTGAAGTGCATATGGGTGTAAGGGTGTAAGTAAAAGGTGAGAATAGGAGGGAAGAGGAAGGAAAGATTGCTTGCGGTCCATGACCCGTTTGTTAGGGTACTGCTCCGGCATTCGCCTGGCAATGATTGGAGAAACCACGGAAAACTACCTATCAGAGCAGCTGGCCGCTAGTATTCTCCTTCAGTCTGCGACTTAATCCGACTTAACTAGTGTCGAAAATCCTCCCACTATCGGGACTAGAACCTAGGACCTCCCGGTCAGGTTCCAATGACATCAGTTGATGCCCTGAGCCACCTCTTCTGTTATAAGGAGAGGTGGATTATTATAGTAAGCATGCAATTGCTTCAAAAACTCGGTAGAACCGCCCTCAAGGTGTTTTATTTCACGATTTTGAAACTTAACATACTCTGTCGTCTTACTGTTTGAAAAGATAGTGCTTAATCTCCCGTTCTCTAACAGCAGTGGCCGGGGCGAAGAGAAGAAAATGACTCTGCTCTATTGAACATGACAGATCTGCCAGCGCCGCTAAACGAAGCGAATGTGTTTGAGGGGGAGTGTTCATCATCTATAACGGTCGCCGGGTTGACAGGAGAGTTACGGCGTGCACATGTCTGTTCCTGGCCAGACGCACTGTATCGCCGTCCAGCAGCTCACGTGAGTTACCGCATTCGACTGCGCGCAATGAAGAGAAACTGCGACGGAGACAAATGTCTCGACCTTCTGCCCCGACGACCTCTCGCCCCGCAGATGCAACGGACGCAGTCGATGTCCTTGCGCGAATCGATTTTGTGTCATCAAGCTGTGGTTTGCGTTTGCCGCTGACTCGGTAGAGTGGTTGTGGGCCCATTCAGGCACTTCTTAACGTAGTGGAAGGATATATGGACATCTGATCGGAGATTCACACACATTGTAAGTTTATGATGTTTTTATTTTATTTTTTCTGGGATGTTGTAACCGTCTGAAAAGAAACATCACTTTTTTTTATCGTGGCGTTTTCTATAAAGCAGTTTTACTTCAACAGCTTTATACTCGTACGTTCCGGGTTGTGAAATTTGCTAGTAAGTATTATTAATAATACATTCTTTTCAACATTGGTCTTTGCATTATTTGTCATGTAATTTGAATAATTCCAAGTATATGTTTAATTATACTATATAATTATTATTAAAATTTTTGTTTGTAGTTCTGCCTCAGTACAGGATGGCGAGTTATATTTCACTGTATTTTCGCTCCCAAAGGAATAGTTGAATTTTGTTAAACGCGGCACCTTTACAAATTTGCATAAATTCCGATTGGTGTATATTACTTAAAAATTCCTTCCTTCGAGATAATTTCGTACCGCGGAAAGTCACTATTACATTATTTTTTTCAACAGAGTTTTATTGCAAAAATTGAACTGCGTCGAAGGTTTCCAGAAATTGTGAGAGTCTACTACGTACTATTGAGGCTACTAGGACCGGAGAAGTCATAATATTGCGTCAAACGTTACTTTTAACACATTTGTGTTATTACAGCTGTTAATCCTATTGCGTGAGAAGTGTTGCTGTTCTTAGTTATTTTAATTTTACGATCGTTGCAGGTGGGGTTGTAAACGTTGCTTCCTCTGAGCGCCTGCTTGTCTCTCACCGGAGCGCGTAAGGAATATCAACTTGCGGTGTTTAGTTATTCGCAACAAGTATATGTCCGACAAACCATCTAGCGACTGCAGTGGGTGATCGCTTAACAAAAAGAATCCTTTCAAAGACGATGTTTGTTATTGTACGATATCCGACAAGGTATTTTCCATAAATGTTAAAGAAATCTTATTAATTTGTTTGGGAGAGAACCCCTCCCCCCTCCCAAAAAAGCATAATTTTGTACTCTTTTAATTTACAATGGAGGTATTATCCTTCCGAAAATTAATTAATAATAATATATAATTAATCTAATCACAAGAATTATGTACATGTATACATATCATTTTCCGGTTTAATCTGTCATTTTCTCCGTTTACGGTGCATTAAAAATAAATTCCATTGCTAATTTTTTCTCATCGCCTATTCCCCTTCCATCCCCTTTTGTTGTTCTCCCTCCTTTCCCTCTTTTCTGTTCTCCTGGATATTTGTATGTGTACAGCTGCTGACATCCCGTTTCAAAAACATTTTGTAAATGTCATTCAAAAGGTTTCTTCAAACTGTTGACTTCTTAGCTTAAACTAGAAGGGTTTTTTTTCGTGAAGTTTACGTGATACCGTTGCGATATTTCGCAAAAGCGTCAGTTTTCCACGTCTTCGCAATCCGAATAGTGTAGTAACCGATCACCCACTGTGCTGCTTACTTATTCACCGCAAGCAGGCATTCCACAGAGCGTCTCGAGAGTATTCCGCTCAGGTGTGGGGTAAATCGGTTTTCCTGCTTGAGATCGCAGTTCACGTTCTGCATCTTCCGCCGTCGGGATTTACTATATCGTACTTCACGTGTGCTGTCAAAAGACGGTAGGCCGCCTTGCTCCGTGCACGGGCGGGCGTAGGTGGGACAAGTCGCTAGCTTCGAATGCTGAAAAGTCCAAGTTGGATGAGGTGCGCGGAGCTTACGAGGTAAATAACGAATTGTAGACTGTAACTGCGCTCCCATAATTCACAGTGATTAATGCTGTGAGGTAAAATAAATTGCATTTATCCTGAGATGCATGCCCGCAGTTCGCATACATTATTTATACATTTGTACTTGTGTGTACATGGTAGAGAGCTATTCTAATAAGATGCATTCTGCTGAGCTGAGTACAGGAATCTAGTGGCTTTCACCGATATTTGAAGCTGAAATAGTTGACAACCTCCATAATACCTGTATAGTTATGAAAATAGTTGAAAAATATTGTTTTCTTCTTCTGTAAACAATTTTTAACAATTTGTTTAGTTCTTAATGAGAACATAATTAGCTGACAACATGTTATTAATAAGAAAACCATGAAATGATGTCTCTTACATTATTGAATAATATGTAAATATTTTTAAATTTTCGTACCACGATAGTCTTGTATTTAGAACTCAGAAAGTAATTAAAAACATTCAATAAGTTTTCATCAAATGAAAATATATACTGCATCATTAACATATTCGTTATGTTTATTTTACACTACAATTTTCTGACCTGTCATTGATTTCATGATCCATGCTGCCCTATCACCCTCGTAAATTCAATTAACTTCAATTAGGCATCAAAAGCTGAGGTAGTTTTTTGCTGTGAACCTCTTTGCTGCGAGAGAGGTCGCAGCATCCCGGTATAGTCGCTTGATATAGATATCCAGGGACTCCAGTTAACGGTAGCGATTTTGCCGGCGCGCCTCGGAACGGCATAGAGCGTATTACCTTCTCGTGCGCAGCCTCAAACAAGAGGGGACCAACTACATTTGTGGCCCCATTTACATTAAAACGTTTTCTACGTTTGCCATTTTTCTATGAAATTATCGTTTTAATAATTTTGTTAGTAATTACAATTTATTTTAAGTTGGACAATTTCCAGAGTTCTCAGACTATTTCAAGGGCTTCTTCCCCAAATGTGTCATGTATCCATTCTTCAAATGCCACCCCTACAAAGGGGAAAACCAGTAATTGATTGTATCTACAGAAATAAAATGTTTTATTACAAAGTGCTATGGGACCCGGGGAGGGGGAGGGGCGCGGCTAACCTGCCCTCCCTGTGTGCGTACGCGTATGCTCGTGTGTGTTGTGCAACTGGCGCGCGGCGTGGGGCGGCGTGGCGTCCTCGCGCCGGTTTCTCGCGCTGCGCTGCGCCGCGCGGCGCGCGCCGCACCGCCACCCCGCCCCGCCCTGGCGTCCTCGCCGCCCCGCCCCGCCCAGGCGAGGAGACGGTTGCCCCATCGGGAGCGCGAACGCTCCTCGCCTGCGGGTTCCGCGAAGCGGCGTGTGGGCGACGCACCGCACGCGTGTGGAGGCGTTCGGTGTCGGTGTTCTCCATTTCTGTGTGTGTGTGTGTGTGTGGTTAGGTAGAATGGCTTCTGAGTGATGTTCGTAAGCACTTGTTCCATGTATTTGCGTGGGTGTCAGTTCGTTTTTGCCTTCATGTACGCTCGTATGAGTGCTTGTGTTCGTGTATGTATGTGTGCCTGTGTTCGTGTATTTTTATATGCTTGTGATCGTGTACGTTTGTATAGGTGCTTGTGTTCCTGCGTGATTGTATGGGTGCTTGTGTTCGTGCATGTTTGTATGTGTGCTTGTGTTCGTGTATGTTTGTATGTGTCCTACTGTTCGTGCATGTTTGCTTGTTTTCGGGCATGCTTGTATGAGTGTTTGTGTTCGTGCGTATTTGTATGTGTGCTTGTATCCGTGTAAATTCGTCTGTGGGCTAAGGAATGCGATGTTATGTTTGATTGTTAGCGAGAGAGCGCTTACTAGTTTTCACTTTGTGTTGTGCGATGTTACACGTGATCGTGTAAGTTCTTTCTCGCTGGGCGTGCGCTGCCGCCCTGCCGCGCCCTCTCGTAGTTGCTCGTAGTCATCGCCGCCGCGCAGTTGAAGTATGCTACCTGCAGAGCACACGGTTGCCCCATCGGGAGCGCAAATGCGCCTCGTTCACGTGTTCCGCGAAGCGGTGTGCGTGCTCGATCGCGTTCGAATACGTGTTCGCAAAGAGAGTGTCTACATTAGTGGTGTCAAGGTCTTCTACTGGTGGCAGTGGCACCAGTGGCCCTGTGGCACCGCAGCATGCCACGAGCTTCTCTGAGCAACTAGCGTCGGGAAAGGAAGCTATTAGTAAGCCCGCCGTTTTACAATAGTGATGGTGTTGTCTCTGGTGGCGGGGTGATGAACTGCGTGGAGAGGCGATTTCGTGGTGGCACTCGTGCCACGGACTCTCGCTCGTGTCATCGACCTTGACAACATTGGTCTACAGATTGGATATGTCTGGTTGATTGCATTTTTGATATGAGGAGTGGCATGTTGGTTCGTGCAAGTTTGTTCGTTTGCTTGTATTTGTTCGTTGGCGATACCAATGGAATGATAATCGTTATTTACGAAATTTGCATGGCGTCTTTCGACAATTTTTTAGATAGATGTTCAAGCTGATGCGCGTTCGGTAAACCGACCCTAGGACATCACTGTACGTTTATATGGTAGTTTTTTATTTATAGCCGAATTTTGCATTTGCAGCTTCAGAATTACAGTAAGCATTAAACTCTGCGAAACGAGAACATTATTTGTTTGAAAAGTTGCACGAGGAATTATAAAGCTGTTGTAATAACAAATGATATTTTTCGTTCTAATTTGTTGTTATTCGGTTAGTAAGAAAATTATATTTTTCTAAATTTAATTTAATTTTTTTAAATATTTGATAATTTTGTTTATCTCAAAACAAAAATGACTATCTATGGTCGAAGTTCCTGAGGCTGGAGCATGTGCATGAGGCCGTAGTTGACAATAATAAAAAGTTATAATAAGGATAAAAATAGCTTTCATAAGAAAAAAAATGAATGGGACCTTTTTTGGAGGGAGGAGTGGTTGGCCGCAGAGGCCCCATCGCGCGTGCGTCCTTCTGCTCCTCGCGCATTGGTCCATAAAGCGCCTCCGCCTGTAGAGAGCGCGCCAGTCGCTCTTCCTGCTTCTGGCGCGGCATCGCGCGGGGGCGTTGACTGCGACTGCGCGCTCGAGGCGGCGTAAAGGTTGCGGGCGGCGCGCCGTCTTTACGACGCTCGGCGCTCGGAGACCCCGTCCTCTGTAACCACTCGCCGCCGCTTCCACCCCCACAGCCGTGAACCCGTTCTTCTCCTCCACAGCTCCCGATTCCCTTTCCCTCGGCGCCGCTGTCCACCCCCTCTGCTCGCGCTCTCAAAGCCACAACCGTTGCCTGTGCCATCAACTCCCCGCTGCAAGTTTGCCGTGCACCCCTGCCTGCCGTGGCCCCGCCCCCGTCCCCGCCACCGCCCCCGTCACCGCCTCCGCCTCCACCACCGCCTCCGCCCCCGCCCCCGGCCGGCCACATCCCTCGCCACCACCCCGCCACACCACCCCGCCACACTACCCCGCCACACCACCCCGCCACACCACCCCGCCCGGCCCCACTCCGCCTGGCCCCACCGTTCGCCCCGCCCCACTCCAGCCATCTACTGCCTGCCCGAGTGCATCAACCCTTTTCCCTGACTCCTGTCAGCTTTATTGCTGCCACCGCCGTCACCACAGCCACCTCATTTGGATACGTCGGCCTTGCAGCTGCCAGCTGTTTTTTCTGAGAATTGGAAGAGTATCGTGAACACGAAAAAAGAAAGAATAAAAGCATGCCCTTCGAGACGTAAGTCTTCTTGAAGAGCTCCAAAGACCGTTACGGAATTTTCTCCGAATACTTTCCAGCTTCTTTGGGCTGTTCTTCTCTGGAATATCCTTCTCATAGCGGTTCATTTCTGTCGTGTGATGCTCTTCCACTTGGACGAGAACGACTACATTCTGGGATTTTTATTGCCTTTAACGTATTCTTATTTATTTGGATGCACTTCTCAAACCATTGCTATAAAATACATTGAAGTTTCTAAGCGCGCTAGAAACGTCCATCTCATTCTCTTGTTATGTTTACTAGTTATAGCTGCGTTAAGCGCGCAACTGCACTGAGAGTATTACCTTCAGACGTGGAAAGTTTCAATGACATCGTATTCTTTGAAGTTAAATCTCAAGTTCCCAGGGATATTGGTTGTCGCAGACGTAAATATTTCGGACTGTTGTAATTGCTAATTACTGAGTATGTATATTTTCTATGAATTATTACTTCCTCAATACTCTGAATAATTTTTTTTCTTTTCCTTCTGTTTTGCAGGTGAGTTGCCAGGATGACAACCTTCTCATAGCGCAACGTACGCACAATAGCGTTGTGTCAACACACGTGAGTTTATAATCCTCTAATCCTCCCCACACGCAGTAGTGTTTGTAAGGAGCGGTAAAACTCGGGCAGTGACGCGAGCTTGCGGATGTTAGGTTCATGCATGGCCTGAAACGGGCTACAGCACAATCGGAGAGATTGAGAGAATTTGTTTACATTCATTGCTTACGTTCATTAATGTAATACGGAAACTCGAAAATAAGTTAAATAACCAGTAAGTACGGGAAATATGTGGATATGGGTCATTCGGCGGACACAGGCAGTTTTTTGCAGCGTTGTAAACTCTACTAAATAGCGATAGTTTTAATTCCGTAAATTAATTCCCTACGATTTCGGTTCTCTTTTCTGTTCTAATGCACATTTTATTATAAATATGGTATACAGCGGCACTGCGCTGTTTTTCTCCCTTTTCTACTTTATTTGTCTCCTTTCGACGGGATGAGCGTTCGAGCCCTCGCTTTAAACGCCTCCCTCAGCTCGTATGAGCGGATGTTGTGTCGAGGGAAGCGATAGATAGCGTGAGCGGTGGCGTCGTCGCGTCGGCCGCAGCTGTTGCGGCGTCAGTGTTCGCTGCCTGTGCGTGGGCCCCGGCGTCTCGCGCCGACCCGCCGTGCTCAGCTGCTGCTCCGCATAAATCTCCCCTTATCGCGCGCCTTAACTCGCTGCTCACTTATCGCCCGCATTACTCTTCCGAGCCCGGCCCGGCCCCGCCCGCCAAGGCCTTCCATAGGAGATACGTACGGCGTTGTGAGGGACCATGACAATGCGCTCGTAATCGACGGGTTGGGTTCAAGTCGATTTTACATACGACGTGGGAGAGACTGCGGACCCTGTCGTTGTGGAAGTAGTATTAATAGACATCGGATGTTTAGGCACTAAAAAATCGTCTTTTAGGCGCCTAAAAAGGTACTGAAAATGTCAAGAATAAGGCGAAAAAACGCACATCAATTACATTCACAATAAAATTAAAAATTATTTGTAAAACTCCATACATTCTTCTACATTTTATTCTTAATAGTTTCCATTGCAATATATTACCAGTAAATTTTCAAGAATAGCAATTTCAAATCTGCAACGATTGGGAGACAAAATCATTTTGAATACAGGGAAGGATTTCTAAACACCTACTGATGTGTCTGGCGTATATTTTAGAAGTTCAACATTAGCAATACTGAAACCTTCTGGTAATTGACATTAATGTCTACTCAAAGATGCTCTGGGTGTATTGTCAATCGACCATTTTCGCAGAACATGGCTAGTATTTATTAAATAGGGAAATTGAGAAAAATATGTTGGTATACTTTCAGGATTTCTCTCGTATTTCAAAATACTATTGCGTGAATTGGAGGTTTGGGTGAATTGTTATGTGTGTGGTACTATTGAGTGAATGGTCAGATTGGACTATGGCCAATTTTCTGATAACTTAGCATTGTATATAAAAATAATACATAAAAGGCGGAAACGTGCAATAATTCTAAAGAAAAGGCACTTTTGCAAAAAAAGGCATTTTTGCAAAAAAAGGCCTTTTTGCAAAAAAAGGCATTTATGTTAAAATAAGCATTATAAAACTTTGGTCACATGTCATCATTTGCCATGATTCGTGCACATATGTTGTCAGTCTTTAAATAAGTTCGCTACAAAAAATAGGCATTTCCCTAAACATCCGATGTCTGATTATTACATTAAGTAATATAAGAACATGCGAATACATATCTCATATGGAAGTATTAATAGAAGCGAGTGACGTTGCAGAGCTCCCAAAAGTGCACCCAAGAAACATTTCTTATTCAAATGACTCGCGTTGGCCCTAGTAATTGAAAGTGGAGTGGATTGGTTTCAAAGAGGTCAGGGATGGTACTCTTACTCTAGATGATGTTATCTGATCGTAACGTTAATTTAGAGAAATCATTTTAAATATCTATTCCTTTATGAATGCATTCATTTTCAGTAGTCCATCATGAAATGCTTCTTTTTGCCGATTTTTTCTTCTTTTCCGTTTCTATTACGTTCGTCCGAACGCGTTGGGGTGGTTAGAATGTGGGGGTGGTTGGTCGTGATTAGCTGATCCGCATCCAAGACGGGCGTGATGTGAAAACTGTCACATGTGATGTTCCGTTGTATGAGATTTCCCTCATGCTTACCCACCTATTTGTTGACGTTGTATTTCGGCGACACGTGTCGAGAAAGGTATGAAACATTTGTTCGTGTTTGTTTAATACGCGTATACCGTGAGTGAGAAAGAATTTTCATGGTGATCGGCGACGGTACTTCTGTCAGTCGAAGAGGGTCACGGGAGCATATCGACCCTAGATGAGATGTTTGAGCCGTGACGTACGTGTGTGTTAATATCGCGGTGTGTCTTGCGTTCTGCGGACTCCAGATCCGAGGTGGTTGCAGCTGAATGTGGAGGGCCGGGCAGTTTCAAGATATACCCCATTGTAACAGGACCGAGTGTAAAAAGGCAAGAAAGAAAAAAAGAATAGCTGCATCTCCAATTCCTGAACTTCTCTTTGTACTTATTAACACATTAAGTGCTTTGTAATATTATTTAATTATAAAATATAAATATTTTTTTAGATGTTTTTGTTTGGAAAAGGGGATAAATGTAATTCTTCTTGTGCATTCGTCTCCAAAAGTAAGAAAGTTGGTGTATCGAAATCTCATCACTTTGAACAATTTATTCTAATGAATTCTTAATTATTTTTCTTTCTTTCTTGACAAGTAATTTACAAATTAATGTATTGGGTAATGAGAAGGAAGACAGTAATTAATTTCTTAAATTATGTATTTTTATTTCGTTTTGACGTCATTCATGTGTAATGTTTTGCTAATCGAAGCTGCGTTGATGAGCAACCGACAGATTGACTGCAGATGAATCGGCTGCCTCTCCGAAGGACTCGTCTTCATCTGCTGGAGGTGGGTCGATGGAGATCAATGAGCTGTGTCCAGGAGGCCGTCTGTCTTAATGCGAACTGTGTGCGTCAGTCATTTGTTACGTTCGAATATCCCTGACCAACTAATTTCTTTCGCGAGTCGAAAGAGAGAGTTTACGACGTGTCTAATTCTACGATGTTGCCAATAATTAAATCGCCTAATGTGCGGCTCGGAGATTAATTGATCACGTAATAAATACGTTTCTAAACTCTCGTGAAGTCGTTGGCTTCCGCGACCAGTCATTAGAATGCTCTCAGCTGTCCGTGTGCTGCCGCGCAGAAAGCGGTGCTGCCGATTTTCGTCCTACAAGACGTGGCCTTCTTCAGGGTGGATTACGTTGGGAAGACCGGCATTAGGGGAGTGTACCGTGTTGGTTGGTCGTGGTTAGCTGATCAGCAACTCTGCAGCAGGCGGTGTCAAAACTGTCATGTGTGTAGTTCCCTTAAGTGATTTCTGCCACGACATGTTCGTCGTTCGACTAAATGTTGTTGTCGTCGACCCTCCTAAGTTCCCTCGAAGATTGTTACATTTATTCTCAAACATCTTGTAAAAGCAACTCCGCGGAATGGTACAGCGTGTCTCCATCGACCCTCGATATTGTACTCGTGAGTCGTGGGCCCGGAGGGTCGCAGTGCCATGTTCCCTGCCCGCGCTCGCGTCTGTTTCATGCCGCGCCCACTCCCGCCGCGTCGCGGCGCCAATCCGTTGGCGGTGGTTGCGCTTTTCGCCATATTAGGACGTGCGCGCGCCTCAGGCTGTCACGCGCCCGTGTTCGAACCTCTCGGACGAAGTGGCGCCATGCTCGTGCGTCGTGTCATGCGGCAGGTGGCTGAGGAGCAGCCAATGCGAATTGACACGTGACGTTTTGAGTGGGCGTTTGGATTGTGGTCAAGTGCAAGTTGTTAGTGAATCATGGCGTATGGGCGTTTCTAAATGGTGGGTGTCTGGTACGTGGAATCAAAAAGCAAGTCTTGTGATTCAAACGTTTATTTTCTCGTGCAATAACAGGCTTTATAGAATCTTCTGTAATGCTCTCGTTTTTGTTCTCCTCTATTTATAATTATCTTATAATTTGAAATTACTGTTATTCACGTTATTGCGCAGTTTTATTACGCTCATCAAATTCCAACTCTTTCTTAAGCGTTCCTCTACATGTTCTTGAAGACTGTTAATTGGAACAATATTAATTGGATGTAGAGGCAATAATCTATAATACAATTTCATTAAGTTGTGGCGTGAAATTCTATTCCTTCGGCAGTTACTGTCTCTGGGGAGCCTTACTGATTCGCAGTGTTGCAATTGGCCTGGTCGTGCCTAGCCGAGTGTTTCAGGGTACTAGGGAAGACTTACTCTTGTGATCTCTAAACGTGCGGCCCACGGAATATGGCAAACGTGTCTGAGCTAGTCAAAACATGCGTTTCTGAATCTTTCTCTACCTTCCAATTTCCCTAAGGGTCACATTCTGTGTTGGCCTGTGTCTGCCAGTCTCGGGTGCCCGCGGCCTGGGATGTCCTCTGCTCGCCTTCCATTGTTTCGCGTTGCCTCCTGCGGGTCACGGTCGGCCGTGCACTCTTTTTGTGCGTTACGCAATGTGTCCGCCCGTGGTCAGGTTTTTCTAACGGAGCGGTGGCGGCGCTGCGGTCGCGGCCTGCTCCATTCATCTCTCTGCGTCTAGACTAGAGGCTCCGCAAACCGCGATGGCGGAAAATGGGAAAGGAGTTTAACGTACGTGCTTAAAGTGAAACTCGCATATTGACCGTGGACAACAACCTCTTCCAGGAACACACATATCCGGGGGCGTGTGTATTTCTTTCTTCCTTTTCCTTTCGTTTTCTTTCTTTCTTTCTTTCTTTCTTTCTTTCTTTCTTTTCTTTTCTTTCTCTTCTTTTTCTTTCGTTCTTTCCTTTGCATATTTTTTGTCAAAAGAGTGTAAATGGTGTATGTGACGTATGAGAAGGGGGGATAAAATCAGATCTTCAGTATGGAGATACGCGCCTGCCCGTCGTCAGTGGAGACTTTTCAGAAATTAGAAAGTTATTTAAAAAATGTAAAAGTATTTAATTTAAAAAGTGTTAAATTAATAGCTTGATTATTTTGAATGTGATGTGATGTTAAAATTGGCGGCTTGAATAACATTTTTTCCTTT
Source organism: Acheta domesticus (assembly GCA_031308135.1). NCBI lineage: Eukaryota > Metazoa > Arthropoda > Insecta > Orthoptera > Gryllidae > Acheta > Acheta domesticus. Next base: position 70,771,167 of record JAHLJT010009419.1, on the reverse strand, counting down.
GGATATTCCTTTATTGCTGTCTTAGTCAAAGAGACTTCACGGAGTAAACAAATCCTCACTCACTGACTTCTACACGCCACTGTCGGAGGGAGTGTAACTATCGATAATCCTATCCATTAGTCAATGTAATGGACGCAAGTAATCGTGTTTGAAACTAAGAAATTTATAGAAAAAAGGTATAAAAAAAGAAGTTTTGTAAGAAACAAGATGATTACATTGTACTTCATTCATTATGGAGAATTATTTCCCTCGTGGAGGTCGTCCTATGAGAATTGGTGTCTGCCAAACACCATTGAATGCTGGGTAAACTACCAATGTTCAAAAACATTTAAAGTTGAAATAAGATGTTAAAAATTAGAAACTTACATGTAACTTAGTGAAGACATTTTCTAAGGCACGTTCACTAGCAAAAATGAGCATTGTTTTCTCATTAGAAGTTGATAACATTTCTTCTGGACCACCATGTGTTCCTTTCGATCACCTCCAAATCGTTGGAACCTTGAGTAGGTAGAAAGGTGAGAGCGGAGCCGATGAGTGCGATCTCGTGTTGTGATACGCATCGGCCGGAACGGTTGTTGGCACGGCGGTCGGTTCCCAGGGAACGTGTCCGTGTGGGCTGGGGCGGAGGGGCCACCAGAGGTCGTGTTTATGCCTCTGCGTGAAGCTCCTTGCTCGGGTCCGCAGCCCACTGTGGCTGTTCCGTGCGGCGCGGCGGCCGGTCACGACCAGACCTTGGGCGCAACTCCCCTGCATCGGCGGCGAAGGACCGTCTTGACCGTACCCCATCGCGAGTGGTGGGGGAAAAAAGAAAGAAAAAAGTTTTGCATGATACGGATTGAGAATGATCAAGCAAGCTGATCAATTTCTGAGGATGAAAAACCAAAGAGAAAAATGTTCTTGCTAAACTCACGGAAGTGGTTTATCTAGTATTAATATAATGAGGTCTATGTGTTCTTCTCTGGAAAATATTTGAGTAGAAGAGATATGGAATCACGACTTCAGGCTCTGTGATAAGTTGTGCACTTGTGACATGACATATCCCTTATTACTTTACCCAAGTACGGGTTGTATATCATGGTTTCGTTATTAGATTAAAAAAAAAGAGTTGTGGTTTTATTTTCCATTAAAATAACTTTTGTCAATTGAATAACGTATTCGAGACCCGGAATGAACTTTGGAGTTATACTGCGATTTCCATAACGGTGCTCCTGACAGGAATCAGATGTTGACGGTTTCATCCAATCGGGAGCTTGAACGTCACCATAGTGACGTCAGTGTCACAAAATATAAGCTCCCGATTGGATGTCAGCGAAACAGCTGATTCCTGTCAGGGACAAAGTTACGAAAATCGCAGTACAACTCCAAATTTCGTACTTGCTATTACTCTTACACTGTTTCTTGCACGCACTCGTGCGTCGTGCGTCACCTGCGCCGGGCGGGCGGACGGGCGTTTGGGCGCGTGGGCGGCGCGCGAGTGGCCGGGCAAACACGCGCGGCCTCTCGCGGCGCGGCGCGTGCCCCGCCCCTTTTTTCCCTTCCGGCTGCAGCGGCGGCGGCGGCGGCGGTGGCTAACGGTGCCTGCGCGGGCGCGCCTCTCGGAAATGGAGGACGCATCGGCCCACGCGAGGCCTCGCGCGGGCAGATGGCCGTTTCATCACACCGCGCTCCGCGGGGCCGGCGGTCGCCAACCTCTCGGACCACACGGAACACTCGATTCATAAATTTAAGTACTGCGGGGTCGTTTATATGAGGGACTTTTGTTGGTGGTGGGTGGGACAAGCCGGCCAGATGTCCAAATGTTTCTGGCGCCCACCAATGTTTTATCGCAGAATACCAATGTAGAGAGATTTTTCTAAGATGGGACCGCTTTGACAGCTACTGTTGGCAACAAAACTGCAGATTATGTCCATGTGCTCAGTTCGTCTGTTCATTAGCAGTTGTCTCACTGGCAAGTGGCTTCGATACCTCTTGCAATGCCATTGCCCGACATGACTTGTTTGTTTCCTGACCTGTCAAACTTGACCCTCCTTACTATAATGTCTCTGTGATTGGCAACCGCTGACATAAGCATGTCGATTTTCCTTCGCTATCTCTGGACCTCTTTTAGCTTGGGTGTTGCCAGAATCGCTGTCTGAATTGTAATGGATACCATTCTTGACCAGTTTCATTACTTTTGTCGGTTGCTTTCGAATTAATTGCGTGCGATTGCTCCGGAGTTTCTCAATGTATTTTCAACATGATTGCAAACGTTCACTTATTTCGAGTTCAATGTCCGAAAAGTGCTGATTAAGAAGAGAAAATCGCGGGTATCTCTTTTTCTTATCGAAGTGGTTTCCTTTTATCGTGTGAAATTTTCAGACTCTAAACTGGATGATTTCGAAGATGTTAGGCGTAATTGTGCAATAATAGAGTCTATTTTAACTTCTGTGTTACGTTAACTGAATACCAAAAACTTTCTAAAAACTAGAAGACATTTTTCTCTTACAGTCCTCGTGCAAACGTACGTAATTATTTGGTGCACGTTTTATTATTGCAATGAGCACGCATCAAAATCGTCAAACAGCTGATGAGATTTGACAGCCCGCACGACCACTGACTTCTTTACGCTCTCTCCGCCACATTTCTCGTTCTCCTGTCACTCGAATGAAAATACAGGCGCATCTGGCCCACGACTGACGGGTGACCGCGCAAAAAAAATCAAATGCAGCCACGCGAAACGTCACTAAGAAGACGAGCGCAGACTCACGTCACGCGGCACAGAAAACCCAACACGCGGCACTGGTATTATGCTCAGGTTCTATAGTCGGTTTATACCAAAGTACGAACGTTGAATGGCAAGATCCTTTACAAAGCTGTGGACGTAGACATCGCACTACGCCAGAGAGGGAATTAACCTAATGGTCAAACCAAAAAATGGTTTGGTTTCGTTTCACTGTTTTTCCTAAATTGTATGTAATATTGGATAACCATTGTTTAATCCAACAACGAGGAAAAACTGGCTTTGGTAAGTAAATATCTCTATGAAATTTTATTTCAGTGGTATTTAGTTTAAATATGATTAAACTGGTAGTGGAGAAAGACAACACAAAGAAGCAAATTATGACGGATGGCCCTCCATTATTAGAAATTTCGCCTACGTGTAATGGCTATATGATTACAAAAAAACTACAATTATGTGTTTTTTTTAATTTAAAACCAATTTGATAGTGATAAACTATCTCGACTTGTCCTTGGGTATCAGATACAGCTACAATTGTAACCGAGAAAACTGATTAATACAGAGAAAAAGGTACAGGTGGGCACCTTACATTTAACACATTCGTATCAGATATTTCTCATTTGGTACCCTTTGGCATAAAAATCACCCAGCGAAGAAGAAGAGTGTTCTCGTAACTGTTCAGTTTCGCGTGACGCCGTCGTTAAAGCGGCGCAGATGCTGCCTTGCTTCGTGCGCTCCTCTTTCCATCTGTCATTGTAACGTTTAAAAGAGCCTTATCCGCGAGTGGCGCCATTTTTTGCCCCATGTTGACCATTTTTGGAACGCCCTCGTTTTGTTTCTTCCGCAATAAATTTCCACGCGAGAAGCAGAAAAATTGTTAACGTTGCTGAACAATGGCTTCCCTTTTAGGCATCAGAAACCTATTGCGTCAGAATGTTAATGGTACAGACTGAAAATAAGCAAAGAGAACTGATGGTATTAAAAAAAATCGAGGACTGAAAGTAATTTCGCTGATCCTGCAGTTTTAGACGGTGCTCATAGTTTTACATTTGATGAAGAAAGTGCTCCATAAAGAAAAGATATTTGAGGTGATTAAAACTGTTTCCAAAACAACAAAAAAATCTTTTGAAAGTAATTAAACTTGAAATCAAGAAGTAATTGAATCAAAATTTTTAAAAAACTCTTGCCTTTGGTAATTACATTTCAGACATAAGTCCTGAATTTAGCTCTAAAGAATAAATACCATAAATCGTTCAGCAACAAAATACGTGAAATAGAAAAAATAGTGCACACTCTTAGATAAATGCGCTTCTTATAAATTTTGTATTCTCTCGATGTTAAAAACAAACACACAACTATCTCTGACGGAAGAAAGTATAAGGACTCTTCAGTTTCGTTATAACGAATTTTTACTACGAATTTCTACTTTTCCCTCGATCATAGATTGAGGAGAGGCTTTCCATTGAAATCATGTTTGGAGCCTGAGAAGTTGTAAATCCTGCTCGCGGCTGGTAGTTCTCGCCCCCCACCCCTCCTCTCGGCGCCTAGAAGCGATGTGCTAAGTGGAAGTGCGTTTTTCGTCCCCTCTGCTCGTCCGGTGGTGGCGCGTGACAGCCTGCGACGCCGTCTGCTTTGCGTCAGGGCGGCGCTGTGGGTGGGTTGGACGGCGCCCGACCTCAGACGAGGGGCAGGCGGCGCGGCGCCCTGTCGCCGGGGTCAGACGCCGTCCCCCGCGCCAGACGCCCGCCAGACGACCACCCCGCCCTCTCCGCCTCCGCCCGGGGCACTCCAAAGCCTCCTGTGGACCAGACCCTTGTTGGAAGCCACATTCTCTCCTCCCCCCAACCTCACCCGGGGCAGACCAAGGAGCTACACGATGTGTGATGGTCCTTATGACTGAAACGGACTTTGAGTATTGTAAGTCTGGACTTCGTATAGGTTCAGTGTTCCAAAAAATGTGAGACTTGGGAAATTTAAAAATCAATTAGGACTCCATGTTATTTGCATTAGCGGCGGTATTTGCGCTAGCGGCTTCTTATCCATACGATGTTTAAAATCCGAATCACCAGATTTTTAAATAGTTTCCGAAGATCGATTTTTTTCTTTCAGCTTCAAGTTATCGAGCTTACACTCAAAGTCTTAATTTTATTTCTATGGTTAATGTCAAATTTGAATGTAATAGTGAATCTATTCTTTTTCAAATATAAACTCTGCCTTAAGGAAGGAACGCACACCTTTTTCTTTCCGTCTTGAGAGGTTCACATTTAAACGAGTTTTCAACATTCGTCCCTGTTTATTTGCCTTTACCAAACCCAAGATTGACATTTTTTCTATAGAAAAATATTCCACTATCTTCAGACTGTCTAAAAACAGAAAAAAATACTACATAAACATTTAATAAATTTTTTTACTTAAAATACTGCAGTGTTTGTCATTAGTGGCGATTATTTTTTGCACAAGTTAATAACCTAAAATTTTTGTGCACGTATTTGTGTTATATACCACATGTATCACAGATTTAAAACGTTTAAACTTCAAACATTTGTTGAAGCACACGACAGATACTGTAATAAACGAAGGACTTGAAAATTGACAAAACGACACTTCCCAGTTAGACAACAAATTGGTGTAAACTTAGATTTTGTAACATCAAGAAATTCAAGTGTTAATAACCCCCAAAGAGAATAATTTGCTAGCGCTGGCAAGAAGTATTGCCCGAATAGAATTAATTAAACTGTCAGCAGCGGCCTGAACTCGTTACGTAGCCTTGCTTGTTCTGCAGCTTCTTTATTGCGGCGGTCAGCAAAACTACAGTTCGAGTACACGTTCGAGTTTTGATGTATTCTGTGTAGTTGGCAGAAATTTATTGGCAGACTTCATTTGCATTGCAGTTACCATAAAATATCCCAAGAAGAAAAAAAAATACGTTGGACGGACAGTATTTAAAAGTCCACTACTTCTGAAATGAAATACGATTTTCAGAGATGGTTAAGAAGTGACAAATATGTGACAAACTGTAATGGGAAAAGGAGAGTAGTGTTATTTAACTGACTCGTTGAGTGAAGAAATGTTTCGTGCTGAATAGAATCCTCTCAATTTTGGCGTAGTAGAATAGATTTTATAATTGGATTGTTCGAAAATTGTATTTATAAATCTAACCCAGAAAATGACAGATGTTGAATTAATAATGAACTGTTTTTTTCTAGTTGAATTTTGTATTTGGCAATTTAAATTTTGGACAGTGTGAATTGAGATGCAAACGAAAAGTTCATGTGATCGAGTAAGGTGACAGTATTCCTTTAGCTTTTCGTTGCAAGTACAGATAAACTACCGAAGTTGTACACCTGGCTATTAGACTCCACTCACTTCTAAACACCATGCGACCAAAAACATTTCTTTTGCGGATTTAATTTAACATTATGCAAAATTCAACTTTTCCTTCCGATTAGTTTTTCGTGTCGGACTTTGTCAGAGCAGCAAAAAAACTTGAATACCATAACAAGATATTACTTTAGCTCTAACGAAAAAAAAGGCCAAACCATGCGTGCTACGAGCTAATAATTTGCTTCAGGATCGTACAGATCTGTCGATTCTCCAAGACCTCACCTCACCTCAAGTGAAGCAAGCCAACTTCAATGTATCCATAACCATCACCACTAACTTTGGGACACAGTAACCCGCAAGTTTGAACTACCAATAACCGCCCCTCAGTAAACCTTCAGTGGTTACAATATTGCCACTACGCAGCGCTTCCAAAATACCTCGCAATTGGGACGAACTAAGCATTCTTACATAACTTTTTTGTTCGATAAATCGATGATTTTTTCCCCCGACATTTTTCTCCTCGTCAGCCTTTCCGAGAGAGCGCTAGCGGCGGAATCGCGGCCTTAAAAGGAGCGGCCGTAACTTCCCGGGAGATGAGGCGCGGCGCCGCCGCCGACTTACGAGCAGGCGCCGCCGCCGCCGCGTTTTACGATCGGCGCAGTGCCAGCTCACTGCACTCCGCGAACGGCTGACGGATGTATAATGCAAAGATTAGAGGATGTTTTGGAGATGCCGCTTTTTCGACGGCCTGCTCCCCGAGACCTCGGTGGTCAAGTTACAGAAATGGAATAGTAGACATCTAGTTTGTAATAGCCGCACATATGCTTTGAGGTAAGATCTGCGTTCCCAGTACACCACGTACCATCCCTTAATCCGATCCTTTTCCTTATATCCTTCCCTTCTAGAGTTATTAGTGAAAGTGTGTCGTTTACCAGTATGCAACGCCACGGGCCTGTGGTTAGCTCCGTATGGGGTGCAACTTGATTCCTTATCACTAAACGGAACCAAGAATTGCTGGGCTCAATGAGTACTTAGAGACAGAGACAGTAAGATCAAAACGCAGCGCAACAAGAGCTTACGAACGATATCGGCGCGATGAATGAGCAGAGTAGTAGGTGATTGCGCCTGGAGGAAACGATCTCAACCAGGGAGGGACGTCTGTATGTACAGGCAAGTGCAAAGACGTAAAACAGGATTCCATCATACACTCTTTACCTGGTTTTCTAAAGGACGATAGACTGAGAAGAAGCTGTCCAGTGTATGTACAATAAGTGATGTGTATTTTCGAGCCACATCGACGAGATGGCTGGAGAGGCTCGGAAAGTATCCAGGTGATTCACCCCAGTTACGCCTCAGCCGGGGAGAAAGCTGTGCACAGAGGTGGTGTAGAAATGACGCAAGTACGAAGATATATACATGTATTAACGTATTTTGGAAGTCCACAAAAATGTATGTAACAGTTGTGTGTTAAACGAGGCAGAAGATGCATCTCTCTAATGCTGCAACCCGCCTCCACCCTCGGATCATGACCGAGTAGCATCATCCCTGAATCACAGGTCGTCGATGCGCTCGGCGGCTGACACAGCGCTCGGAATAGCCGCTGGAGGGCAGGGGGCACCGCGACAATTGACGGCGCACGAGCGTCCGCGCAGCCTGTGCGGCCGTCGCCGGTGGCGCGTCAGCAGCATCCGCGGGGCAATGGACGAGGCAGAGATGATAAACGGGAAGCACAGTGCGGCCTTTTTCAGGAGATTACTTTCTGCATCCGTCGTGAATTGTGATAACTTGGTTGCATAACGATAACACTGAAGTAACAAAGTAATACTTTACTATACGACTGCGGTTGTGTAAAGACAATTAAAATAATTTCTCTTAAAAGGCCGACCTCTGTGCAATGGCCGCTAGAACTCTGACTTCCAGAAATCGAGTTTCCAAGGTTCCAACCTGGGTTGGGTTACGCATGTGACCTTTTATAAACCCTAGTTAAATAACCGCCAAAATAAAATCCATTGGCAGTCCCCGACGTAATCAGATCGCACATTCGCTTAGCCAGGAACGCCTCCAGTAACAAGGTCTAGTAATACTCCTTTTGCGGAGAAATGCGATTGTATTATTTAATGTGTAGCGTTTTCTGACACACAATTCCGCCACAACCGTATGAAACGAGAAGGGTTTTAATTGAACTCGAGATACCGCACGACTCTGGTGCACGCCCATTATTAATTACCACGAGTGAAGGTACCCAGAAGAGTCGTTGATTTTGTACATTAAGTCGGCGTGATCAACATTACTTGAGCTGACTCGAGAAACGAAGTTTTAAGACCCTACGACGCACCGTCTTAGAGGAACTCACAAGAGATGTAAAGAAAAAGGACCGTTGGCCGGGCCATGTGTTTGCAATTTTGCATAGGCGCCTGCTGGATTTAGACGCAACTATTTCAACAAGGTGGAAATATAATTGGTCCTCTACGTGAAGTTCTTGAGATGTTTCTTTGATTAAGACGAGTTGGGATTTAAGAGCCGCTAAACGTAGGTGTCAGTCTGCAGAAATAATTTAAGCGATCTTTCTGTTAACTGCAACCTTCTGTAAAGATAGCGAATTGCAAAGATCAAGTGAATCTGCGCATATGCGTCGTGGTGATACACTGGTTCGTTGTCAATTGCAGTCGCGGTGGTTGAGAATATGTGTGCCGCCTTCCTTCACAGAATAACACTAGCTTAAATCCCATTTATTTTGCGATTTATTATGTAGTGAGCAGGAATATTGAAAACTATTTCCGTGACATAGATTTTGCATGGAAGTAACTTTTCCGCGTAGCTGACTTATCTTGTTTCCTGCCAGTGGTTAAGTCGCTAGGTCGCTAACATGTACAACATCATGTTGGAAGTTTTCAATGAGGTTAAGTTGTTATTTACACAATAGTTTTGTTGAGGTTTTTTTATAGGTATCGTAAACTTGCCTGACCATTACTTACTGATGCAAAAATAGTGAAATTCGAAAGTGAAGTTGGAAAAATGATTGAATGAGGCCCGGTTTTTCTCATATCAGCATCAACATTTTTTTGCAGTAGCTGACGAACTGCACTGACCTCCATACGTCACATGATTATAATGGAGATGGTTGCAATTCGACCTTAACCGCTTACAGCGAAATTAAATTCACATCATGATAAAGACTATTTTTCAAATTGCTTTAACTAATTAATGACCAGAAGGTTAACTTACTATCCACCATGCAGTCAACGTTATAAAAATTAAACCAGTCCAAACTCAGTTCTTATAAAAAAGATTTTATTTAAAACATCGCAATATGTTCGACTTGAGAAGACCTCTTTCACAACACAAAAATGTAGAATAAGACCGTATTGCCAGTGGTACGAGATTCGTAGGCGATTCAAATACGAAAAAATAAGTGTTGGCATTGTAGGTTTTATGGAATTTAGAAGAGGTATTATCGAAAAACAACGATATTTCAAGTATCGGAAGTACTCCATGTCAGCGAAACCGAATCTTACGGCTTGCGAAGATGCATACGAGTCTCCGCGATTGCACTTCGAATACCTCCGGAAGAATGCGCTGGGAGCGGCGTTGGCGCAGTGGGGGATGTGGGAAGGGGAAGAGAGATTCCTGAGATCTGGTGATGCGACTGCGTCGGGGGCGGCGGCGGGGGCGCCACCGGCGAGGCATTTTCCGCTCAATATCTCCGTGGCGCGCGCGTTTTTTTCTTATCGGGGAAGGGGGCCGTGAACGGCCGCTCTGTCCAAAGGCGGCCTGTTCCAGGAGGCCTGGCTCCGCCTCCCCTCCCCGTCTCATGCTCATCCATGGCCACCCGTCTGCAACGTCTGAGGACAAGGCAAGCAATTGAAGGAGCTGAGGTGTAGCGCAGCTCAATTGAGATTGGTTTACGATTGACGAAGAATAGTGAGCTTCAACATGAATATTACTTCAGTGAGAGATACGAAAGGAAAATATATGTTCGTGTTCCTGAATGCAAATTAAATTCAACTTCATGTGAATGAATAGTAATTTTTAATATGTGTAAGCTGTATGAGTTGCTTGTGAAATCTGTTTTGTCGTAAAGTTACTACTTGTTCCAAACGTATGTACTCGCTTTTCATCGTTACTTACAATGAATACTTATATTGATAACGTAAAACATTTAAAAAATGTATCCTTCTTCTTAGTAGGAGGATTCGTTATAGTTCAAAGTGTATTGAGAAAAAGAAGCTGTAAAATTTCGTTAACTCGTGCCTCCAGAAGTTCGAATTCCTTGATATCCCTTAATTTGTGTACCCTGTCATTTTTCCTATAAACAATCCCCTTTATAACTTCTCATTTTTCCTCCCATTTTTATCTATTTGTCTTGTTCTCCTTTCTTTTTCCTCGTCTTGTTTATTTTCCTTGCTTATTTTTTCAGCGTCCTTCTCAGTTTTTTTCGTAAGTCCGAATATTCGGTAACTCGACATTTTCCCCCTCTTCCCCCCCCCCCCCCTTCCGAACACCGAGTAAAATACGTCGATGGCAAGTCGACAGTTCTCCAGACAGACTTAGTGAAATGAAACTCAGAGAGTGAGAACACACCGAGTTTTATTACAGAAGTGAATAAAATACAGGTTATACAAATTTCTATTACAAAGTCGAAAATGGTTGTGAACCCTTTACAATATCTCCTGAGAAACTATATAGCCTACATCCCACATCCTGTTTGTAAGTACATGGTGGAGGGGGAGATACTTATTATGGTCAGAGGCGCAAATGCGCTCTGTGTGGCCCTTATCACGGGCGGAGGGGGAGCTCCGAAGCGAGGATCTTGGTATCGCGAGGGAACTGTGCCCCGAAGTGACCTTTCATGATTACATGGAGGTTAAGGGGCAGGCGTTAGTTATTGGAGCCTTCGACGTCTAATCTGAGCGCAGGGCGCAGCTGCGATGAAATTCATTAATATTTATTAGGTGCTTAAGATAGAAGTTCGTTAAAATTATCGGGGGACACGAAAAGGCGCCTCCTTTCTGGATCCAAGATATTGGTTATCGGGACTTGTGCTTTAATTAAATTCGTAAGCCCTGCTTTGCTCCGGAGTACATTGCGTAATGCTATGTACAGGCTGTACGCTCTGTACGTGGGGATATAAGTCCTCCCCCACCAGATCCGCTTCCCCGTCCTCGGGGATTTGTTTTTTCTCCCAGACGTACCACCATTTAAGAAGTACCTTGTACAACATTTTTCTACACACATAACATACAAAAACATAAAATAACAATACGAAACCATATCAACTACATTAAATTGTTTCCACAAAATAGGAGTGGGTGTGATGGAATTAAGTCTAATTTTAGTTTATTTACATCGAGGTGGGGATGGATGAAATTGAATTTTCAGTTTAACATCATGTTCATTATACACATATACAAGTGGAAACGTCATGACATGAGTGGTTGACTTTGGTTCTAATGTGGTACTCATTGCTGATATAGGACAATTTACATTACTATAGATTAGAGTATGAACCTTGTCGTTCGACCGAAGTTTGGTTATTATTGCAAGTTTGTATTACAAATTTCTTTAAGAGATGAGAAAAATAGGATTCATTTTTTGTTAAGAAGTTGAAAACAGCTTACATCATTAGTTACCTGTGCGAAATCACATCCTGTTGTTTTCGTCAGATTACAACTGGTAACTCTCACATTGTAATTAGCACAAACATATTTAATGTACCTTTTATGGCAATCTTCCGTGGACCATTTAGAGGTAGGGCCCTGGAGATAATTCCTCTCGGAAGGAATTAACACGACGTTATTAATAGTAGGGCACAGGTGTGATTGCGTACAAGTGATAATTATTACCATCAGTAGTTGGTACTGATAATATTACGACCAATCCTTGGTCTATTATGACAACCTGGCTCTTTGTGAATTTGAGGTTCTCAAAATCATGGTAAGGGTCACTATGAACAATAGATTTGACAGGATAAACCGCATACAGATGGTTCATTACATTGGTAACATCTTCATTGGAGAACAACTGAACGTTCGTGATATCATGGAAAGACAAACTTATGGTATTTTTCTAGAGTTCGTAGAATCTTCAAGAATCTTCTTAAACACATCGTAGTGTACTGATACTGCTCTAAAAGGTCTACTTTGAAATCCTGCTTTGACAATATTTGCTGAATTAGCCCCATGTTTAAATTTATGTGATTCATTTCATTTACGAATTTTGAGTGATAGAATTACTGAACGAGACTAGTTTATTAACATGTCGTATTTCCTGATCTCTGTCGCTTTTGCAAGGCGGTAATTTGTGCCTCAAGGCGTATCGTAATCCTCCTGATCTAAATTTCCTGAAATAAATTTTTATAATTTTTTCCTAGTCCATTTGACAGACCTCTTTTATTTCTTTGCGTGTGGGGAGTAATTTTGAAAGTTCCTTTTCAGCCTCTTTTAGTAGCATCGATATCTCGTAAGACAAGAAGGGAAATGTATTATTACTTTTAGTATTCAGGAGTCGGTGGTGTTTCTTATTGGGAGAACGTTTCTGTTAAAGTGGTTAAGTTGAAATGGAACATAAACTTGTGGTAGTTATCTACGATGACTGCTGGGCCAGGGCGTCAGCGTAGAATCCTTGAGTTTCAATTAATTTCGTTTTCATCCCGTCACATCGGTCTCCGGTTCTGTAACAGAACATTTTCGCTTAGGTTTTACGTGGCGAATATGTCTGACATGGATTTTTCCGTTTTTCATTTTGCAGTGGATTTTGTTGGTTTCGGTTTTCACCACTAGGCCTTCGCGATACAAGTTTTTGGATTTTTTTGTTACGCGTCAGCGGGTCTTTTACGTACACAGTGTCATTTACCTCGATATTCATGAGAAAGACGTCTTCTCTGGTTGGGGATTGCAAGCAGCCATTTCTCGGACTTGCGTTTCGTTTCTTTGTTAATGATATATTCCTCTAGATCAGTTGTAGGTACGAAAATGTGGTCTAACGCATTGTAATGGGATCCTATCGTGACAGTAAAAGGGTTTTCTTGGTGGTGGAGTGAATAGAAGAGTTGTACAGCGTGATTGCGTCAATTACAATATGCCTAGGGGACTGCTTCTGTCTTTGCCTCTAAGAATTCCTCATTTTTCTAGCATAGTCGATTAAATCGTGTCTAACGGGCGAATTTTGACGACGAGTTTCAGAGGTGTGTCGTGGCATGGTAGTGATGTTGTGAGATCTGCAAAAAATCATCAATCAGTTTGTTTTGAAATTCGGTTACTTGGTCGTGTGTTATTTTTTGTAGAAATCCATGTGAGAAAGAACTGTTTCGTTTTCCAGAGTACTGAGTACCCTGTCCATCCGGTAATGGGTACGCCTGACCATACTTCGAAAATACGTCTATTATTGTGAGTATTCTTTCTCCTTCGAAGTGGGAAGGTATCTACGTGATGGAAGAAAACGGTGTGGGAGACGTAATAGGTCCTTCGTTTCGGCACTTTATTCGGGTGGCGCTCGTACTTGTTCCTCTGGCAGAGTTCGCAATTATTGATATGGTCTCTGACTTTGCGTC
>JAHLJT010009419.1:70733933-70756575 GCA_031308135.1 Acheta domesticus | reverse complement strand
TTCCGTCTTGAGAGGTTCACATTTAAACGAGTTTTCAACATTCGTCCCTGTTTATTTGCCTTACCAAACCCAAGATTGACATTTTTTCTATAGAAAAATATTCCACTATCTTCAGACTGTCTAAAAACAGAAAAAAAATACTACATAAACATTTAATAAATTTTTTTACTTAAAATACTGCAGTGTTTGTCATTAGTGGCGATTATTTTTTGCACAAGTTAATAACCTAAATTTTTGTGCACGTATTTGTGTTATATACCACATGTATCACAGATTTAAAACGTTTAAACTTCAAACATTTGTTGAAGCACACGACAGATACTGTAATAAACGAAGGACTTGAAAATTGACAAAACGACACTTCCCAGTTAGACAACAAATTGGTGTAAACTTAGATTTTGTAACATCAAGAAATTCAAGTGTTAATAACCCCCAAAGAGAATAATTTGCTAGCGCTGGCAAGAAGTATTGCCCGAATAGAATTAATTAAACTGTCAGCAGCGGCCTGAACTCGTTACGTAGCCTTGCTTGTTCTGCAGCTTCTTTATTGCGGCGGTCAGCAAAACTACAGTTCGAGTACACGTTCGAGTTTTGATGTATTCTGTGTAGTTGGCAGAAATTTATTGGCAGACTTCATTTGCATTGCAGTTACCATAAAATATCCCAAGAAGAAAAAAAAATACGTTGGACGGACAGTATTTAAAAGTCCACTACTTCTGAAATGAAATACGATTTTCAGAGATGGTTAAGAAGTGACAAATATGTGACAAACTGTAATGGGAAAAGGAGAGTAGTGTTATTTAACTGACTCGTTGAGTGAAGAAATGTTTCGTGCTGAATAGAATCCTCTCAATTTTGGCGTAGTAGAATAGATTTTATAATTGGATTGTTCGAAAATTGTATTTATAAATCTAACCCAGAAAATGACAGATGTTGAATTAATAATGAACTGTTTTTTTCTAGTTGAATTTTGTATTTGGCAATTTAACATTTTGGACAGTGTGAATTGAGATGCAAACGAAAAGTTCATGTGATCGGAGTAAGGTGACAGTATTCTTTAGCTTTTCGTTGCAAGTACAGAAAACTACCGAAGTTGTACACCTGGCTATTAGACTCCACTCACTTCTAAACACCATGCGACCAAAAACATTTCTTTTTGCGGATTTAATTTAACATTATGCAAAATTCAACTTTTCCTTCCGATTAGTTTTTCGTGTCGGACTTTGTCAGAGCAGCAAAAAAACTTGAATACCATAACAAGATATTACTTTAGCTCTAACGAAAAAAAAGGCCAAACCATGCGTGCTACGAGCTAATAATTTGCTTCAGGATCGTACAGATCTGTCGATTCTCCAAGACCTCACCTCACCTCAAGTGAAGCAAGCCAACTTCAATGTATCCATAACCATCACCACTAACTTTGGGACACAGTAACCCGCAAGTTTGAACTACCAATAACCGCCCCTCAGTAAACCTTCAGTGGTTACAATATTGCCACTACGCAGCGCTTCCAAAATACCTCGCAATTGGGACGAACTAAGCATTCTTACATAACTTTTTTTGTTCGATAAATCGATGATTTTTTCCCCCGACATTTTCTCCTCGTCAGCCTTTCCGAGAGAGCGCTAGCGGCGGAATCGCGGCCTTAAAAGGAGCGGCCGTAACTTCCCGGGAGATGAGGCGCGGCGCCGCCGCCGACTTACGAGCAGGCGCCGCCGCCGCCGGCGTTTTACGATCGGCGCAGTGCCAGCTCACTGCACTCCGCGAACGGCTGGACGGATGTATAATGCAAAGTATTAGAGGATGGTTTTGGAGATGCCGCTTTTTTCGACGGCCTGCTCCACGAGACCATCGGTGGTCAAGTTACAGAAATGGAATGTAGACATCTAGTTTGTAATAGCCGCACATATGCTTTGAGGTAAGATCTGCGTTCCAGTACACCACGTACCATCCCTTAATCCGATCCTTTTCCTTATATCCTTCCCTTCTAGAGTTATTAGTGAAAGTGTGTCGTTTACCAGTATGCAACGCCACGGGCCCTGTGGTTAGCTCCGTATGGGGTGCAACTTGATTCCTTATCACTAAACGGAACCAAGAATTGGTTGGGCTCAATGAGTACTTAGAGACAGAGACAGTAAGATCAAACGCAGCGCAACAAGAGCTTACGAACGATATCGGCGCGATGAATGAGCAGAGTAGTAGGTGATTGCGCCTGGAGGAAACGATCTCAACCAGGTGAGGGACGTCTGTATGTACAGGGCAAGTGCAAAGACGTAAAACAGGATTCCATCATACACTCTTTACCTGGTTTTCTAACAGACGATAGACTGAGAAGAGAGCTGTCCAGTGTATGTACAATAAGTGATGTGTATTTTCGAGCCAACATCGACGAGATGGCTGAGAGGCTCGGAAAGTATCCAGGTGATTCACCCCAGTTACGCCTCAGCCGGGGAGAAAGCTGTGCACAGAGGTGGTGTAGAAATGACGCAAGTACGAAGATATATACATGTATTAACGTATTTGTGAAGTCCACAAAAATGTATGTAACAGTTGTGTGTTAACACGAGGCAGAAGATGCATCTCTCTATGCTGCAACCCCGCCTCCTCCACCCTCCGGATCATGACCGAGTAGCATCACCCCTGAATCACCAGGTCGTCGATGCGCTCGGCGGCTGACACAGCGCTCGGAATAGCCGCTGGAGGGCAGGGGGCACCTGCGACAATTGACGGCGCACGAGCGTCCGCGCAGCCTGTGCGGCCGTCGCCGGTGGCGCGTCAGGCAGCATCCGCGTGGCAATGGACGAGGCAGAGATGATAAACGGGAAGCACAGTGCGGCCTTTTTCAGGAGATTACTTTCTGCATCCGTCGTGAATTGTGATAACTTGGTTGCATAACGATAACACTGAAGTAACAAAGTAATACTTTACTATACGACTGCGGTTGTGTAAAGACACATTAAAATAATTTCTCTTAAAAGGCCGACCTCTGTGCAATGGCCGCTAGAACACTGACTTCCAGAAAGTCGAGTTTCCAAGGTTCCAACCCGGGTTGGGTTACGCATGTGACCTTTTATAAACCCTAGTTAAATAACCGCCAAAATAAAATCCATTGGCAGTCCCCGACGTAATCAGATCGCACATTCGCTTAGAGGCCAGGAAAGCCTCCAGTAACAGGTCAGTAATACTCCTTTTGCGGAGAAATGCGATTGTATTATTTAATGTGTAAGCGTTTTCTGACACACAATTCCGCCACAAACCGTATGAAACGAGAAGGGTTTTTAATTGAACTCAGATACCGCACGACTCTGGTGCACGCCCATTAGTAATTACCACGAGTGAAGGTACCCAGAAGAGTCGTTGATTTTGTACATTAAGTCGGCGTGATCAACATTACTTGAGCTGACTCGAGAACGAAGTTTTAAGACCCTACGACCAGCACCGTCTTAGAGGAACTCACAAGAGATGTAAAGAAAAGGACGTGGCCGGGCCATGTGTTTGCAATTTTGCATAGGCGCCTGCTGGATTTAGGACGCAACTAGTTCAACAAGGTGGAAATATAATTGTCCTCTACGTGAAGTTCTTGAGATGTTTCTTTGATTAAGACGAGTTGGGATTGTAAGAGCCGCTAAACGTAGGTGTCAGTCTGCAGAAATAATTAAGCGATCTTTCTGTTAACTGCAACCCTTCTGTAAAGATGCGAATTGCAAAGATCAAGTGAATCTGCGCATATGCGTCGTGGTGATACACTGGTTCGTTGTCAATTGCAGTCGCGGTGGTTGAGAATATGTGTGCCGCCTTCCTTCACAGAATAACACTACTTAAATCCCATTTATTTTGCGATTTATTATGTAGTGAGCAGGAATATTGAAAAACTATTTCCGTGACATAGATTTTGCATGGAAGTACTTTTCCGCGTAGCTGACTTATCTTGTTTCCTGCCAGTGGTTAAGTCGCTAGGTCGCTTAACATGTACAATATCATGTTGGAAGTTTTCAATGAGCTTAAGTTGTTATTTACACAATAGTTTTTGTTGATGTTTTTTTATAGTATCGTAAACTTGCCTGACCATTACTTATTGACTGCAAAATAGTGAAATTCGAAAGTGAAGTTGGAAAAATGATTGAATGAGGCCCGGTTTTTCTCATATCAGCATCAACATTTTTTTGGCAGTAGCTGACGAACTGCACTGACCTCCATACGTCACATGATTCTAATGGAGATGGTGCAATTCGACCTTGAACCGCTTACAGCGAAATTAAAGTTCACATCATGATAAAGACTATTTTTCAAATATGCTTTAACTAATTAATGACCAAAGTTAACTTACGATCCACCATGCAGTCAACGTTATAAAAATTAAACCAGTCCAAACTCAGTTCTTATAAAAGATTTTATTTAAAACATCACAGCAATATGTTCGACTTTGAGAAGACCTCTTTCACAACACAAAAATGTAGAATAAACCGTATTGCCAGTGGTACGAGATTCTAGGCGATTCAAATACGAAATAAGTGTTGGCATTGTAGGTTTTTAGGAATTTAGAAGAGGTGGTTATCGAAAAAGCAACGATATTTCAAGTATCGGAAGTACTCCATGTCAGCGAACCGAATCTTACGGCGTGCGAAGATGCATACGAGTCTCCGCGATTGCACTTCGAATACCTCCGGAAGAATGCGCTGGGAGCGGCGTTGGCGCAGTGGGGGATGTGGGAAGGGGGAAGAGAGATTCCTGAGATCTGGTGATGCGACTGCGTCGGGGGGCGGCGGCGGGGGCGCCACCGGCGAGGCATTTGTCCGCTCAATATCTTCCGTGGCGCGCGCGTTTTTTTCTTATCGGGAAGGGGGCCGTGAACGGCCGCTCTGTCCGGAGGCGGCGTGTTCTAGGAGGCGTGGCTCCGCCTCCCCTCCCCGTCTCCTGCTCATCCATGGCCACCCGTCTGCAACGTCAGAGGACAAGGCAAGCAATTGAAGGAGCTGAGGTGTAGCGCAGCTCAATTGAGATTGGTTTACGATTGACGAAGAATAGTGAGCTTCAACATGAATATTACTTCAGTGAGAGATACGAAAGGAAAATATATGTTCGTGTTCCTGAATGCAAATTAAATTCAACTTCATGTGAATGCATAGTAATTTAACATGTGTACGCTGCATGAGTTGCTTGTGAAATCTGTTTTGTCTTAAAGTTACTACTTGTTCCAAACGTATGTACTCGGTTTTCATCGTTACTTACAACGAGTACTTATATTGATAACGTAAAACATTTAAAAAAAATGTATCCTTCTTCTTAGTAGGAGGATTCATTATAGTTCAAAGTGTATTGAGAAAAAAGAAGCTGTAAAATGTCGTTAACTCATGCTCCATGAAGTTGAATTCCTTGATATCCCTAATTTGTGTACCATGTCATTTTTCCTATAAACAATCCCCTTTATAACGGCTCATTTTTCTCTCCATGTTTGTCTATTTGTCTGGTTCTCCTTTTTTCCCCCTCGTCTTGTTTATTTTCCTTGCTTATTTTTTCAGCGTCCTTCTCAGGTTTTTTCGTAAGTCGAATATTCGGTAGCTCGACATTTCCCCCTCTTTCCCCCCCCCCCCCCTTCCGAACACCGTATTCGAGGTAACGCCGCTCCAACGCCGTGACTTGTTCGCGTAGACGAAAGTGTTTGCTCCAATAACACAACTCGTTCCCTGAAAGAGGCTGTGGTGATGGAAGAGTTTAGCTGCGAGGCAGTAAAGTCCCATTCACAATGCAAACATAATCATAAGCATGGCGTTAACATAAAAGCTAGGACTACGACCGTAAGCAGACTCATTTCACAATGCCTTCGCATAAGCGTAAGACGTTAAGTTAAAAGTTTGTAAGCGTCAAGCTTCTGTTCTTATGCTGGTGTAAGAAATTACCAATCACAGTACGTTTAACTCAAACTCTAGTATCGAAATGGGGATCGAAGTTGATAGATCGAACAAAAGACTGGTTTTCCAAATTCCTTGGTTGATTTTCGGGCGGTTTTTCTGTGTTGTTTTGTAGCGCACGATCTTTTTGTAGTTTAGTTTTGTTGTAGTATTCTCAGTGGTTTCATTTAGCTTTAATGTTTATTGAAATTAAAATACCTAACCTAACCCAATCCAACCCATAGCCGCAAGGCAGAGACCCCGCTGGTAGGCCTTCGCTCGTAAAGAGCTTGTTGTGCCACAGTGCATACGTGCGTGTTTATGTATGCATAAATATAAAAATATAGATTCTTATTTTCAACCAATAATACCAGAATGACCCACAGAAAATAGAAAATCTTTGCTTACGCTGGACATTGTGAATACTTCAGTCTATCACTATGTTGAAGCTTACGTCTATGTGTTATGCTTATGTTTACGTTTGCATTGTGATTGGGCCTTACGCCCAGCGCGGCCGCGCAGTCTGGCGACCGCAGAGCAGCTTGCGGCCTGCAGTGGAGTGGGAGGGGCGATTTCGCGCCCCGCGGGCGGCCCCGTCGCTTTCTCTGCAGCGACGGTGGCGGCGGCGGCGGCGCCGTGCAAATACCTGGGTGACGTCTTCATCGCGAACAGACGCGTATTTATCGCCGGCGCCGTATATGGGCGGCGACCCGCGCCCGATCTCTGCGCCGCGCAGCCACGCGCAGCCCCGCGCGACCCGCAGGCATGCGCCGCGCCGCGCGCAGGTGGCGGCGCAAGGTCGGGGCTGCGCTCGCCAGGCCGCTGCTGCTTGGCCTTCTTCTTTTGCTGCTGCTTCTTCGGTTTTTGCTCGTAGTCTTGCTTACTGTTACGGCTTTGCTTACTTCCTACTTCTCTTCCTAATAGGTATTAGTCTTTTCCATCGCACCACACCTTTTACGTACTCTTATTTGTTTCCTTCTTATTTGCTTTATTCTTCGCTTCCTTTTTCGTTTCTTTTTCCTTGTTTACCCATTTGTATCTTTGCCTTCTTTTCTTCGCATTTTCTCTCTATTTTTCGTCTCATTTTTTCTCTTGTCCTTATCCTTCGTTTTCTGAGCCTATTAAATTGTCATTTTTAGTATTCGTTTCACTTCGATCGGGCTCTGTTCCTAGTTTCTTTTTTTCTTTTAATATGTTCTCATCAATCGTAATGACCACTATGTGCATATTCTTATCTCTGCTTGGTGACCACTTCTCGTTTTTTCACGTTCGGAAAGTCTGATGTGCATTTACTTGAATATTGGCACAATAAAATGAGCAGGTAATTCCCAAATTATTTCTCTGTACTATTCTTTGTCTGTTATTTACTGTTTGTTAATATCATTTAAGTTTTACGACGATGAATATCAAAAACGATATTAGAAATTATGTGTAGATATTATTCTCAGTTATTTTGACTTCGTTGTTTGAGGATATATTATCCTACGCAAAATAAACATTTCTCGTTTGCAAACAGAGACGTCATTTCACTTAGCGCAGTAAGAAGTTATAATAGTAACAATGTTTTTTCTCTGTGTAACTATGCCCAGGTATTGTTTTGATTTCCAAATCGGTTTTCCGAGTTGAAGATACTTCTGATACGCTGATGTCATAAAGATATCTTGCAATTCACGAAGAAGAATTCGTTTTTCGTCCTTTGTTTTCTTTTCTCTTCTTTGAACCTTTTGTGAGAACAACAGGTTTTACTAGCCCCCTGACACGTACTCGTACGTTTATCATTTCTTAATTAAGCCTTTTATATGATCAATGCGTCGATATATCAGACGTTTTATTGCCTCAATGTTTCCTGGAAAGGAAGTGGCTATTGAGAGAGATCCAATGAGTTGTTTGCTTACTCCATTTTTTGTTGCCAGAATTTTTGTTTTGTTCCAGACTGTTCGATTGCGCATTTTGAGTATTTGTTCCAGTAAACTCGTGAGATGAGTATTGAATTTTCATTAAAAGAAAAAAGATGCTTGCCTTTTCGTAACGACACATCCAAAGTGAAAGATGTTCGAGATATCGACTATCTCATAGAACGTCAGCGACCGTATCTCGGCTCTGCATTTACCGCCGCAACTCTGTTGTCACTATTCTTGTACACCGTTGTATGTTACACTTTATCACCGATGTCTTGGTATTTGTAAGATCTGGAGCAACGCAACTGCAATAACTTATGAATTTATGTCCTTAATACATGTATTGTAATTTTAACAGTACGTGCATATGTTTTGCTGACAGCATCCGCGGTTCTAGTGGCTTTCAATAAATAGTTAAATGAATCGATGATGACTATGGCGAAAACCATGAGGTACGTGTAAAATGTTGGTGGCATTTGCGGAATTTCTTGACATAGTAAATGACACTGATAATGCAACCTTGAAGTCGAACAGCACTAGTGTGCACAGTTTTGTATGACTATTTCGAAGTCTCTTTTTTCTAGATTTCGACACCTTAATTAGAGCACATAAACCTCTCACGACATTGCTAAATACACCTTCTTACCATTTGCTGTTTCACTATTAATGAATTGTAATTCCCGAGTACTATAATAATATTTGCTGCACTGTTCCCTATTAACCAAAAGAAGGAGTTCACGTTGGTATCCTCCTCTTTCCTGAAGAGATAAATGGTGGTTTGGCTCTTCCTTTTAGTATAAGGATAATGGTGCGAGTGTTCATGAGGGTCGTAGTACTGTAGAAATTTGTAATTGGGTACATTTTTGTTTGTTATAGGTTTTAAGTTTGAAAATCTTATACGTAGATTAACTGACAACTTCGGGAATTCAAAGTTGATTTCGATTAATAATTGAATTACTAAAGAACGAACACGTGATGATGGAGTTACATGATAATGATGTCATGGCATTTTCCTAGAGGGAAAATTGTATGAGCGATTTATCACCATCCTAAATGCTGATCCTTCGAATTAGGTTTTAAGGACGCCTCACCCTTCGAGTTACGGTGACTGTTGAGGCATCGCGGAGTCCGTGGGCGCCGGTTGGTCGGTATCGGGGCCCTGCATCTCGTGCCTTAACGTACTGCCCCTCCGCGCCGTTCGCTATTTCACTTTATGCGGCGGGCGGCGTCGGGGCGTCTGGCGGGAGGAGGCGAACTAGTTCTGTTGCGCAGGCGCGTGGGCCGCGCGTCGCCGCTTTCGAAATGCGTTCGCCGGCAGGTCGCCATTTTGCTGTGCGCGTCCCACCGCGCGTTGGTGGATCCCCAGATGGTTTTTCGTATCATTAGTGGCGACGTATGTGGCCGCACACATGCCTTTGCAAGTAATATGTGATACCAAGTAGTGAAAGCGAGGCACGTAGTATTTTCTCAGATTCTTGTTTAAGTTGTGGACTTTTTGGAAGCGGTTTTACTTTCGAGTGTGATCGTCGGTGTACATTAGTGGTGTTTTCCAAACTAATTGTTGGTGGAGTACTTTTGGATCTTCTTTTACTGACACCACGGGAACACGTAGTGTCAGTAAAAAAGAAGTAACAATTATTTATCGTACTTTTTTGAAAGGTTTAAATGTTGCAGTATTAAATGTTTCTCTTTTTTTTAATTTTATGTAATGGAATTTGTTGATTTATGATCTTAGTGTTTTTGTGATCACATCAGTGATTGACTACGACTCCAAATATAAATTGTGAAATATATAAATTTAATCTGAATATTTTTTTAGATACAAGCACATGTTTATACTGGTCTTCATAACCTTAGAGGGGAGGGCTTTCTCTACGTGACATAGCAGTAGGTACTGAGACATTTATAAGGAATGCGCACAATTGTATTTTACCCGGCCGGGAATCGAACCCGAAGTTGCGCCGTGGAAAGCGAGCACACTAAGCAACGGGCCACCTAGTCGGGCTCTAATCATTCATCTATCTTAAAATAAAAGTTCCGTATTCCACGACGCATTCCAAACCCCTGCGAATCTGTTACATTCTTCCTTTTTGTGGAGAAAACAGTTTTGGAAACACGCTCTTCATAAACATATCTGTGCCCGTGACAGGAATCAGCTGTTGACGGTTACATCCAATCGGGAGCTTGAACGTCACCACAGTGACGTCACTGTCGCGAAATATAAGCTCCAAATTGGATGGCAGCGAAAAAAGGCGAATTCCTGTCAGGGGCGAAGTTACGAAAATCGCAGTACAGGCCTGCCAGTCGAGTCCCGGAGCGCGACGTCCGCCCGGAGACTGGCGCGGAGATGGCGGCGGCCGCAGCTTCCGGTTGCGGTGCCCTCCGGAAGGTGCGGCCGGGACGGGGCTTTTCGCTCTGGCTGGGAGGCGAGGGGTAGAGGGAAGGGGACTGCTTGAGGAAGCAGCGGAGACTTGTGCAACAATCTGCGCCCGCAGTGAAAGCCTGAACGTGCACGTACCTCAGTTTATCAGACGACTAAATACTAAATCAGACGACTATAAGCAGTCGAAATGTGAATTTGAGAACGTCCTAGAAAATTATTTAAAAAGAGAATTTCATCCTCTAAAAAGTTTTGACAAAAGAAAACATAAGAAAAGAAAACCTTTCTGATAACAATAAAAAAATTTAAAAAAGGAATCCTTTGAATTATTTGAAGACCTCGGACAATAACATGCTATGCCAATATACGTAAGTTTTTTAAAAGACAAGTAAAAGTTTAGACATAGCGTTCTACACATAGGAATATAGAACATTATTTTTTGAATAACACTGCATTCCTGTGGCGAATCTTTAAAATAAAACACCCACATCTAGAAACATCTATGAAGCGTCGAAATACACTAATATCTTAATTTCATCAGAAATGTGGCACAGCATATTATTGCCCCAAGGTTCTTCATTTCTTCCAAAATATGTGAAGAAAATATTTCAGTTTAAATCATGAAAGGTAGATCCAGGACATTTTTAGAATTCATACAAAATAAATTTTCAAATAATCAAAACATTAAAACCTTTGAAGAAAATATAGATACATGCCTTCAACAAGAATACACCAGCCGTTAGAAAAGTAAAGAATCCGATAATTCGGCTTGGACACGAGGTAATGTCAGGCGTTGATAAAAATAATTATTTTTATTTTACATTTTTGTGTAAGTTATTAATTCCAAATTCTCACTCCCTTAAATTTAGTTTTGTTTCGAAAGCTGTTTTTCTGGGATGTTTTCATTCGTAATATCTAACCCGTCTCTGATACGTAGGGTAAGACGCAGGTAGCGCGACTTTGCCACACAAAATTGTGTTTTCATTCAGTAGAAAAGCACGAAATGTTTAGGGCCATTTTAGTAAAATTTCTATAGTTCCGGAGCCCACGTTTGTGTTGTGTACAAAGCTAGGAATCCTCGTTAAGGGAGTAGTTGTAAATAACCTCGGAAAAAGTATGGTGTTCCACTGGAAATTTCATGCATGCCTACATTTTTTAATTCTTTGACTTCTTAAAATGTAATAAATAATGAAAATTAATTAAATTAGATAATATACTATTTATTTATTAATAACATTTAACATGCGATTACATTATGCCAAATGCGAATGGAGTACATCAAGAAGCACACTTTTTAGTCAAAAAGAATCGAAAACTAGTAGTTTTAATTACTATAAATAGTAGTTTTAATTTATTTTGTGATAAGGTGGCTGTAATACTAAATCTTCTTTTTTCTTCTTTTGCAGGTACTTTATCATTTCCGGTGCAGCACAGCGGTAACTCACCACTGCCAGTAATGTAGTGAATAAATCGAGTTCAACTTCCGACACAGCTACCGTTTAGTTTCCGCTTTACTGCACACGGGATGCAGTCGAGAGAGACCGTAATCGATTTCGTGTGCCCCCGAGAGGTCGAGCCATCGACCGTGTAATCGGGTCGCCGGACATTTGACGTCTGACCATTGCGTAAGAGGAGAAACTTTCTTGAAAACGTCGTGATAAAGTAGCGTTTGTTTCGTGCGTTGTGCACCTTATTGGGAGGGACGGGTACAGCACGCGGGTAATGGAATTTTCGTTAATTAGTGCTTTCGCGTGACTTCTCTTCGCGCAGAGTGGGACTTCATTGTTGGAGAGTCGATGTTTTGTGTTGTTTTCTTAGTGGAAAGGCAGAGAGGTTGGAAGGTTGAAAAGGTTTTGTTTCTGAACTGTTGGCGGTCTGGGGCATTAATGTTTTTGCGGCGTTTTTGCGCCTGCGTTAAGCAATATCTCGTCACAAACGTGATTTTTTCTTACTGACGGCACGGTTTTCGGTAATAAATGAAACTGATATACGTACTCGCGTGACGTTCAGCATCATATTTCTTTTTCCGTCAGTGTGTATCCGATTACAAAATTTTATTTTTTTCTTAAACATAATTATCGTTAAGCAAAATTTTGCACGCGAATTAGATGCATTGCGGGTTGCGTACACACAAACTGGGTTAATAAAATTAATGTGGTCGTAATGTGATGTGACCGTAAGTTGGGCGTTTATTAATATATTATTAAGAAATTATTAAAACTCGTAGAGTTGGAGTTAATCAAAATTCGTTACTTTCATTTTTCATTGCAAAGATTCAGTTTTAAACCAGGGCTTCCAAAACGTATGGATCCTTTCTCTCCTATCCAAAAGCGTATCTACGGGATGGAAGACATGGTACCTGCCATGGGCGCCACTCACAAGAGGGACGCTATTTAGAGTATATACGCTAAAGCAAATATCAAAAACCCTAGTTTTAAATATCCTGACAGGGGCGCTAATTCTGTTTGCCATGGGCGCCTGGATATCTAGATACGCCTCTTCTCCTAGCCTGCTTCGTGAAGTGAAGGGCTAGAAAGCGAACGTGCTGAGAAGAAGGTGACACCTGTCGCGTGCGCACCCGAACGCGCTGGCGGTGACGACGGCGGCGGCGGTGGGCGCGGCGCGGCGCATGGCGAGGAGGGGCGGGGCGGGGCGGGGCGGGGCGGCGGGGCGGCGCTCTGCTAAAACCAATAGCGCCCACGCGCGCGCCCCATTATGATAATGGCGCCGGCCTTCGCCCCCACGCCACGCCCCACGCGCCGCGACGTCACGCGCGTGGCGCACGCAGACAGCGCGGGGCTCGCAGGTTGCTGACTATTCGCGTCAGGCAGTCGTCGATTTTTTTTCTTCCTCCCCAGATTCTAAAACGGTTGAGCGTCGTCGAAACCCGTATCGCCCCGTGAATTATATAATGTTCTTCTGGCAGCGAATAGGCTGAGCACAGCTGATAACGCCTGCAAAGTGTTTGTTTATGGAGAACTGTTGGATGTTAAGGATAGGGTTCGCGAGGAATTTAGTTTTATTTCGATGCCGTCGGGTTGTTGGTTTTTTTTAAAATTATTATTATTATTATTATTTTGAGCAAATATTAAGAAAAATATAATTTAATTTGGCTGAATAAAATGTCTAAGTGTGTGTTTCAAAACCGTTCCTGACGTTATTTGTGTCAAGTAAAACTAAATAGATATACTATTCACTCAAAGCTACCAAAGAGGTTTCCTAGGTTTTGATTTCGTGGTAGATTTAAGTTTATTCATATTCGAAGTTAATAATGTTTTTTTGGTATTTTTGCTTCAACGTGTATTGTTCAGATAGCAGTATGAAGTATTAGGTTATTATACTGCGATTTTTGTAGGAAGAGCTCTCAAGATAACTCAAATCCCATCTTCGCGATGGAATATGTCACGGCATTTCGTATCATTCACAGTCGTTCCGCTAGATTTCGCACGATCGCGACCGTATGAAGCAGTGCTTGCGATCATGCGACTTCTACCGGCAAGACCGAGAAAAGACGCGAAATGCCGTGACATATTCCATCGCGAAGATGGGATTTGAGTTATCTTGAGAGCTCTTCCTACAAAAATCGCAGTATAGAACATAATATTTCAGAATGCAACACTTAGAAAACAAAGTATATTTTTAGCTACTCTTTTAGTTTTAACGTTAGAAACATACGTAAATGTCTACGCTACTCAACTCGTCTGACCAAACTACCAATTGCTTCGGTTTAAAGAATGGATACATCAATGAAACGTGATTGAAGGTGAACCAGACATTCTCAACGAGCCCAAGTTACAGAGACCGTGTCCAGGTAATATATTCTCATTTTCAATTTCTTCAACTGTCGTCCTAATTCGCCCACGGAAGGCTGACATCAATCTTGTCAAATCGAACGCCCATTGCCCAGTGGCACCGCTCGTGATTTCTCTTCCGCCGACGGCCCCGTCCTTCCGTGCTAGAGGCCCCGAACGCAAGGCTGCCTCCGGGGAGGGACCCGCCTGCCCCAGCAGGAAGTTGCCTGCGCGTTGTAAATCTGGATTGCGAGCAAAGCAGACACATTTTTAATAATAATAATAATAATAATAATAATAATATTTTTTATGAAATTATAATTTTTTCACGATCGAGACTGAAGGTTTTTTTCGTTTCGACAGACACAATGGAGATCAATCTAGAAACAATGTACAACAACTCATGGGAATTAAACATATGTTTCTATAATCGTGTAAAAATGAATCTATTTCGTCGAGTCGAAGCGGACCAGTGCGAGGATGAGGATTCTGGAGAGCAGCAGCTCTGCCGGGACGCCTGCCGTGAGGTACTCCAGCCAATTCCAGGTCGATGGCCGGAGCAGTTAAACAACAGGCCACGAACCGCCGACGCTCCTTCTTTGCGTATTATTTTAATCCTAAACACTATAAACAATATATTCTAAAAGTGATACATTCTAATTTAAGTTACATACTTGACTGGAGTTGCAAAAGAAACTTTAATAAAAGTATTTTTTAGACATTTTTGTTTTACTAATACAAGTTTCATTACATTAAAAAAACGTGAGAAACGTAGTTTTACTTTTCTTCCTGGCGATTTAACTTAAAAATATTTACGACAAATCCAAATAAAAGAAAGAAACATGGATCCCAAAATTGGGAGGAATTAACGAAATCTAAATTCTCCGTGCCTTAAAAATTCTCACTCTTCGCAGGCCTTCTACATTACAATGAACAAAAAAGTGAAAAGATAATACGCAATATCAATCTTTGGGCATTTTTCGTTTCTTGTGTGCTGGGTTATTGTAAACTTGACGGTTTGAAGAAAGAAAAACATTGTCCTCTTTTTGCGTGTTTGAATCCACTGTGGGACGTGGGCGATCGGGCGCGTGGGTTGACGAGTTCTGCGCGCGCCCAAAAGACGCGGAGCGAAGCCGTTAAACGGCTGTCGGAGCACCTGGTGCCTCCCGTTTTGTTTTTCTCGTTTGGGGGTAGCGGAGTGATGATGTACCGTCGTAGTTCCTGTGCTAACGTTCGAAGTCAGTGCCTTGTCTGAAGGACACGCCGTGGCTGTATTTGGGAAGCTGTTTTGTTGAGGACAGAAGCAGCTGTCGTTTTGTGGATAGCTCTGGCCAAAATAGGGTTACCCGCTTTACGTAGGAATGAAAGAATTGCCTTGCTTGTCAAGAACGAAAATAAACAGTTAATGCTATTTTGAGTTACGGACGTCAAAGCATTGCTTATGTGTTCATTGTTCAGTAGTTTAGATGTTACATTGTTTGTTGTACTGACACACTTAATATATTATGGATGCCATTTCTTAAAAGGACAGGTCTTGTTAATAGTTGTAAATGTGTGTTCGTATTTCTTTCATTGTGA
Organism: Acheta domesticus; assembly: GCA_031308135.1. Taxonomy (NCBI): domain Eukaryota; kingdom Metazoa; phylum Arthropoda; class Insecta; order Orthoptera; family Gryllidae; genus Acheta; species Acheta domesticus. Next base: position 70,741,040 of record JAHLJT010009419.1, on the reverse strand, counting down.
ATGCGTGCACATAAAAATGTACAACTGTTCTCCATAACTTTTGTTGTTGTGAACACGTCGGAAGAAAATATCCTTTTGGTGAACGTTTTGGGTTTTCTTTAAAAAATAGCGTAATTTTTAATTGTTTTCGGTCATTTTTCTGAATTAAATACTTGCAAATCGGAAACAGGAAAATTTTAAGATATTGAAGTTTATTGCAATTGTTAGTTACGTAGAATTTACGTAGCAGAATGTAGCGAAGGAGCCAAGGCTACAGCTTCCCACATATGGGTACCGGGGTTCAAACATCGATCGCTTCCCTTGAAAATATAAGATGAGGAGCATTGTATTTTCGCTTTTTTTGCTTCCCTTGCCTTTTCACCATTGATTCACCATATACCATCATTATATCCTTTAAAATCACTTATCCATCGCTGTATGTGCTGAAATACTGGAATCATAATTTGGGATGTGAAGTACGAATGTAGTTACACAATTGGTAGCAGCGCGACGCACGATTACGTTCTCTGGTGGCGTGTTCGCACGCAAGTAGGATTAAGGAAGTGGTGCGTGTTCCATTGTGCTAATTTGCCCGAATAGGAGGCCTGTGGGCGAGCGGGTAAGAGTGTCGCGAAGGTCCCTCGCGGGCGTGGAGGCCAACGGGCATACTTTTTCATTATGGAATTAACATGCGCTCCAAACGATCTGCATATTGGGCGAGTGTTTCGACACACACACACACAGCCTATCTCTCATAACAGGAAGGTCGAAGGAAAATCTCGAGGTACTTTGCTTGAATGTTCTGGTAGGCGATGAGGAAGTGAATAACTTGGGTGAATGAGTTAAGCAATACCTACGTTTGGGTGGCTCTGTATGCTGGAAAATGTGATTTGCAGAAATTAGATGCGTATTACCTAGATGTAAATTGCGAAAGAACTTTTGTTGATTGTATACGCATGATGAATTGTCATTTACAACCTATACTCTCACAGCATTTTGTGGCGATAATGTTTCGTCTTTGGATGAATGATTTATGAAAAATATAATTCGAATTACAATAGAGGATATACATTACCCTTAATGAAACCTTTTGTTGTTTCCTTCCACGAATGGTACTCTGACTAGCCACGAGGGAAAGATCCAACAATCAGATAATTGCAGGAATGTGATATTATCCAGCTCTCCGACACAGTACATGCTCGTGAAAAAACACAGTAAGTTGTTTCTCTTTCTCTCTTGTTCGATTGCATCGATGTGTTTTGTAATCTGAATACAAATATCGTGTTTTATTCGGGTTCATGTTCAGTTTCTTGCTCTCCTTGCCATCCTCGTTTTTCCTATAGTGGTAAGTGCAACTGACTTAGGGAGCAGGGTCTCGGACTCGTAATACAATGGCTCGTATTAATCATACGACAGGATTACTCGTGCAGTACTCACGGAAATGGAGCTTAACAAACACATTGAAGTGATAACATGGAGGCATATATTTGTCAAAGAAAAAAATAATGAATTCGAAAGGGATTTGTGCCCGATTTGGCAAGCCTATAACGTGTTTGTTTCTGGAACACAGTTCCGTGTTTCGCGTATACCCAATAAGCATAGGCATTATTTTCAGTTCACTTTCACTCCTTTCCGTGTTCGTTTGAACTCTAGGAGATCGTATGACCTCTCAAGCGGAAAGAATAGAGGAACATGATCTTTAAAGTCAACGACCCAACGAGGTTGTCTAGTCTTAGTGTCCGTACTCTTGCTAGATCTTTTAAGGTTAACGGACATACATTATGCAATTGATCCTTCGGATCAGATTACTCGAAGTAACTTCACCGTGAAGATAAGAAATCGACAAGCTCTGAACGAAGCTCCAATGTAGTGGATATTGCAAGTGATGGGGGTTCCGCGAACGACTTCGTTGAATGTGTGTTCTGACGATCTTTGGAACAATCGCAATAGCATTAAATTAATGGTTATTTTCTCTTCTTTCGAATTTTCTAACTACTCAATGGTACATACGTTTAGAAACATTTTCTGCTATTCTAATTTTGGTAAATTTGTTAAAAAAACTGGAGTTGAAAATTAAATGTGAGAAAAAAACATGGGAATAGTATCTAATTGTGAAGAAAACACAGTAGAAATGGTTTGCAGATTATCGATATTAAATTGCGAGAGGACTTCTAATAATATTAATGAAATAAATAAACCAAAATATTTTACTTAGAAAGTCGACGTTTGTATTAATAACATTGGCTGAGTGCACGTTATGATTCAGTGGAAAGAAAGCCGATGTAGCGTTCCCTCGTTGGCGAAATTTCAACAGCGAATAATTTAAACAATCCGCTAGACGCCGTGGCTGCAGCTCAGACCGTATAAAGATTGGTGGGCCAAGGAGAAAATTAGATGAATGTTTTCTGAAGTTCCGTCTACAAAAATGTTTTAGTATTCGCACTAATTTCGTTCGACAAAGTGTTGCAGGAGGGTATGTAAAGTTGTGAAGAAATTCGGTGGGACAGAGGACTCTTCCTTTCTCTACCGCTTTGCGTTATCGGTTGGTGAATGTCTGAAGATCCTGTGGCCTAAGTTGGAAAGTAACGCCAGAGAATTTCGATTATAGTTAGATTGATGTGTGGTTTCTCAAATCCAGAAACAAGTTTGATAACTCAACAGAGGATCACGCCATTCCGACTTTCCTTATCACCCTTGAGTTGTTACTGCTGGCGCCAGGGGATCTGTCTACCATTTTATCTCGGTAGAAGATCCAAGAGGGCATTCTCGCCCCGTGTAATAGAACTAAGTTGTAGGTATAACTTAGTAAGTCTTCAGTTCATGTGTAAAGTTAAACATGAACGGAATTGTGTATCAACCAACAACAAAAAATCAAAAAAACATCGGAGGCCCAAATGTGGTTCAGTTGGAGAGTTGTCCTCTGAAACAGCGCGGTACGAAATACAGTTCTTGCATACAATGGTGCCGACTTGAAAGAGTACGTATTCTATGAATGCGTACAACCAAATGGGCATTATTCTATAGATTCGCATTCATCGAAGAAATGTGATTGATGGATAAGATACGTTATAACACGTTTAAATCGACCGTGGCTCGCCAATCACGAAATAGAAAGTGGATAGGCCGAGCTGGTAGTTGATGTGACAACCTGCTGGGATTTAAAGAGCCGCTCCGGCGCGGCGCGGCGTGGGTTCCACATGGGCTGTGGTGGGGGGAGGGGGGCGTGGGCCGCGAGGGGCGGGGCGCTCCCCGGCCTCCGCGCGCGCTGCACTTGTATGGCCATCGCCCGCCGCCGCCGCCTCCCACGGCCCTCCGCATCGCGTACCCCTCCCACCCGCCCCTCCCCGCTCCGCCCCCGACTCGTCCCGCGGCCCCCGTCGCCGATCTGCGCTTCTCCGAAATCGCGCACTAGAGCCTCTTGCCAATATTGGCTCGCGCGATTGTTTTTCAAACAGTTAATGCAAAAGGGTAAATGGAATAGTGTGAAGCATGCGTATTTAATGAAGTAGAAATACATTTTAATAGCAGATACGCGTTGGCAGGGCTGAAGAATGTCTCGTGTTAATCACCGACGCTAAAGGCCAGAGCTCCGCTGTCGGCGTGGAAATGCGCGAGCGAAACATTTCAAATTGGCCATAACGATTTGGCGATTGTTTTGCTAAGCTAACTTAATACAAGTTTTTGGATCACCAACCATTGTAAAGAATTCCACAATTTCGATTTACTTTGGCATTGATAAAAAAATTCTCACCTCGGCTACCATTATCGGTCTGAACTGTCTCACTCGTACCTTTGTCGTCTCGAACATATCGGTCTCACTCGTGCTTCCCGCTCCTGGTCCCAACACGGTTAATCTTATCCTCGCCGCCTCAACTCGCCACTCCTGCTTTCCCGCTTCGCTCTTTCCTCTTGGGAATATCGCCTTTACTTTGTAGTCTCATCGCTCCATTATGTCTATCCAAAATCAAGCCACATTGACTCGCTCGTTCCTGGTCACTCGGCGCGTCCAACCTTCTCCGCCATTCGATACTTTTTCTCTTCGCCTCGTTCACTCTCTGCCCTTCCCTTATCCCTTCATCGCGAGGGCTCAGTTTCCCCTCCTCTCTCTCCACTCCACTCCTCGTTCATCTCTCCTCATTCTACCTGCCTTTCCGTCCTTCCCACCCTATCTGGCCCGACGATACCTTGTCTTGGACACTAGCTTGTCGGCTAGGTCGAATTCAGTCGCTGCCTGGAGGAGAATTGTAGCGGCCAGCTTCTCTGATTGTAGGTTTTCCGTGGTTTCTCCGATCAACACCGTGCGAATGCCGGAGCAGTACCCTATCAAACGGGCCACGGACCGCGCGCGATCTTTCCTTCCTCTTCCTTGTCCTATCCTCACCCCTTACACACACACACACACACACACACACACACACTAACATGCGCTACACTATCACACATGTCGGGAGACGAGTCGGGAGTTTAGAGCTTGTTCCGGCTGTGGCGGTGCCCCGCTAGTGGGAGATACTGGTTGAAGAAAACCCCGCTAGTCGACGGCAGGTCGGCGCCGGATCTCGCCATCCTGCTGGGAAAAGATCACCGCCACCTCCCGAGGAAAAATCACGCACTACACTTACGGGACTAAAGACACCTCTAGTTGACGCGCCCGGAATCCCGAATCAAAATCAAATCCAACCACCTTCTGTTGTGGCGTCTCGTATAGTCCCGAGAGGCTTTTTGCTGCTGGTTTATTCCTTTTCCCACGCTTTCTCGCCCTCTTCCTCCTTCTCGCACCACTTTCCGCCTCCCGCGTCCACCTCTCCTCCCGCGCCGCCCACGCGCTCGCGTATTCCGTGGACTAGGCGCGCGCGCGCTCTCGCGAATGCGAAGTGGCCGGCTGCCTTCGCGGAGGAATGCGCCGAAGCGCGGCGGAGGCTGCGGCTGGAAATTACGATCCGCCCGCGCTCGCGGTCCACTTTCAGGAGGAGACGGGGGACGCGATTTGCATCTTCGCGTTAATCCCGGCGCTCCGAATAGGAAAACGTTTCAATGCAGTTACAAAAATGGGTTAGTTTCGCTCTATGTTAGATTCTGTTTAATCGTGAAATTGTGATCTCGCTTCTTAATGTTTATCTGTACAATAGTTTCTGTTCAGCTTCAGCGATCTGATCTAAACCGGTTCTGTGCCTATTAAACGTTCCCAATGCCCGGTTGTAATTGTGGAAGTTTGCACATCGATCTCGATCTAAGAAGTAGCAAACGCCTAAAGGTGAACATTAATAACAATTAACAAGCTGTAAGGAGAGCTCTGTTTCCAGTAGAGTAAAGTATTTATCCAAGTTTGCAATTAGTCTTTCTGTCTTTTTCGTACTTCCTATCTTCTGATTACGTCTCTTTCTCAGCCTTGCTCTACCCCGCTCTCCGTCTCTCGAGTCCATCTTTGTCGCCTTACCACCTCCTTTCAAATGACGCTCGCATTTTTAGACTCTCCCCCTCCTTCTCTTCGTCGCTGCCGGTTTGCGGTCCACGCAGCCCACCCCTTGCCGAGTGGACTCTCCGTGGCGGAGTGCGCCGTTTCGATTCCCGGCGGCGGCAGAGGCGTGGGGCGACATGGCCCGCTGCCAGCACTCCGCCGCCGCCGCCGCCTCCCCTCCTCCGCGCCCGCGGCGCAGTGCGGCAGCGGAGCGGGACGGGGCGGGGCGGGCCCTCGGCTGTCGCCCGAGCGGGTCGGGGCGGGGTGGGGATCGTGGGTCGGCCCGGAATGCACTTCGAGGGCGGCGCAGCCTTGGGGCCTCGCCTCCACGCTTTTTTTCGCCCGCCCAGCCCACGGACCCTAGCTCGCCCTCTCGCGCCGCTGCACTCCGCCTCACCTCATCCTGCCTGACTTCTCGCCACTGTGCACTCCTTACTCCTCTCAGGACTTCCCCGCACTTCTCCGATCGGTGCCCCTCACCAACGCACCTCACCCACCCATCTCACCACTCACTCCCCCAACATCATCGCATCCCATTGCAATCCGCCTCACCTCACCCCACTTCACCCCACCCACCCTATTGCACCGCAGTCCACCCCACTGCTCTCTACCACCCTCCTCTCAACCCTTACACCATTCCACTCCACTCCACCTCCAACTATCCCATCGCCCTGCACTCCATCCCACTGCACTCCAACCTACCCGACTTCCCTCCACCACGTCACACCACCACATCACACCGCAGTACCCCTCTGCACATCACCCCGTCACATTCCACCTCACCGACCACATTACCCCACTCACACCCTCCCCACTTTGCCGCACTCTGCCTCACCTCCTTCGTCTCCTGCACATTTTCTTTTTTCGCTCCATAACTTCTTCAGCACGTCACATTTTTTCTGATGTATACAAAATGCTGGTAGAGTGCGGTAGTTATCCCGGACATTATGAAATTTTTAAACCGCATTCTTGTACGGTTTTTGGGTTTCTGTAGGCTGCTATTAAAGAAGCGGGCCGTAACGAGCGGCTGCGCGTGCGCTTGACCCCTGGCCCCCACGGCCGCTCCCTGTGGCGAGGTCAGGGGGCGCCACTCCCCTGGGCAGGCCCCTGCGAATGGAGAAGGCATTCGCCCGTCAGCTGGGAGGGGGACTATTAAAATGCGATTTGGAACAGTCGTGCCTTGCAATTAACGGCCGCGATGTGAGTTTTTAAAATAGGCTTCTCCTATGCGTAGAATTGGTTAAGAGACATCTATGCTCTGAAATAGGAGTGTATTGACTTAGGCATGTAAAAGGACGGAGTTCGTATGATTTTTTCGGCTTTCATGTTTTATTGCGCGATTGTGAAACAATGATCTCCCTCGGATACGGATTGTACTTCTCCCTCAAACTTCACAAACAGTTTTTAAGTGATTTTTTTAACTAAAATCCTATTATCCGAAACATTTGTAATCAAATTATAAAGAAAGTTCATCAGCGTAATAAACGTATTTACAAACATAGCCTACCCCAGCGGTGGGCAACCCGCGAACCGCGTTCGGCCCGTGAAGCCATCTGATGCGGCCTAGGTCCTATACTCTACTGAAAAAATAAACAATTATGGATTTTTGGCACTTTACGTAGCTTACCACAAACCGATTATTAAAAAAGAGTAGAACACACGAACAAACATGA